>JASDQU011403188.1:11993-22344 GCA_032191745.1 Picea mariana
TCTTAGATTGAAAAAAAAGGAATGAATCAATTTTGACTGTAAAAGAAATCCCTCCAACAATTTGTTCCTTCGCTTATTCCCTGCACCCTTCCAACATACTCAAAGTAAGAGGGCGATACGAACTTAGCTCGAAGGAGCCTCTGTTATTCAGAGAGAGAATAGGATACCACCCTGAAGTGTTTAGAGCGAGGCAGAGAGAAAATTCGTCTCACAGGGGTCGAGATCCAATTGAAAAATGTCAAATCCTCCTCGCCAGATATCTTTAGAAGAAGGAACGGTGATAAATTGTTGGGAAAAGGAACGAAATCCAGTGGATCATTAGATCCCATAAATCTATGTATAAGTTAAGCATGATCTATCAAAACTTAGGAGGGTAATGATCAGATGTCTTTAGAGGAACGGATGATGGAAATTTCATCAGGAAAGTACCAAATTCCCATGAACCATCGGATCATAAAGTTCTACGCTGAGTGGGACCTTCATTTCGAGGTTTCAGACTTCACGAAAAGCAGAAAGAGGAAAGGTGGGACCCCCTTTTGGATTTTGGGGTTCAAAATCTTGTGACTTCAAATGCGAACCTTTACACACTAGAACTTTCAAAATCACGAAAGGTGAGTAAAGAGGAAAGGTTGGACCCACACATCGGGATTTCGAAACTTGGGGTTTTGGAGTTTCAAATGTCAACAACAGTGCAAGACATTTCCCAAAGTTTCAAAAAGGTAAAGGTGGGACCCACTACTTTGGGATTTCAAGATTTACGAACACAAGGTGCATAAACACAAAAGAAAAAGAAAAACCCGAAATGTGAAAAGTGGAAGCTTCGGAGTTTCGGGGTTCGAAACTTTGTGAGTTCAGAATCAATATACATGAACCTATGAAAGGTGAAAGGGAATTTGGACTAAGTGTTAGTGTCAAAAATTCAAGGGAATAAAAACAAACATAAAGGGAGATAGAGAGCTCCTACTGTAAATTTTCACACTATTTTCCTCACTCCTTGGTCTTTAACCTTTGTGAGTACTCTCAAATTTTCATTTGCTGGGAGAGATATTACTTTTGTTTTTGTGTGAACTGAGGGTGTAGATCGATACGATATACTTTTACTTCACAAAATTCCGAACGCCTAAGGACTTAGGGAATTTACACGCACAGAGGGGCTCAAAGGATAAAAATTCTCTATATAGGGTAATTCTATAATATCCACTTAGAGCCTCTTTTAAACCCATGCATTATCCGCCAACCGTACTAGATATGTGCATCTATGAAAATACATAGCTAAGAATATCATTCCATCATAGATTGATCATTAATAAAGATGTTCTAAGGGATCTGAGTTTTGGTTTCCTGGGGGGAATTCATCTACAGAGAGGATCTGCCTCCTTGTCGTTAATCTCCTCTTTCCATAGAAATATAACTACATATGTTCTTCACATATATTCCCCATAACAAATAGAAATGGAAAGAAAATGTTACAATTCCAATTTAATCAATACAATGCCTCAAAAGAAAAATCACTTAGATAGAGAGTGGACATCATTCTAGTTCGGATTTAATGAGACATCGAAATAAAAAAAATTCATTCATAATACAGAGGGGGTAGATAAACATATCTGAATCCAATTCACGGGAAGACAAAGGGTACAACCATGTTCGTCCCAACCGTAGAACAAGGAAACCAGATCTACTTGCCCGATTCACCCCCTATCCTGACCATGAATCCATGAGGGCGAATTTGGAAAAAAACTCCTCCTCAACAATGTCCTTCAAATTCCAACAGTTATGCTCTTGCCTCACACTTACTCAACAATTCTCATAACAACAAGACAATTTGGTTTCCACAAAACTCCTTTTGCCTCACACTCAATCCGCAGTGCTCATAATAGCAAGAGCATTCAGAAATCCTTTCCCAGCATACTTGGCAGTGTCCTGCCTCCTCGCATATGCTATTTATCCATTTTTTCCCAGGTCTTTTCCCTCCTTTGGGGATTTTCACAGCTTTTCTTAATCCCTGATTTTTAGGGGCTGCTAGTGGCCAAATCTCTGATTTGCAACTTGTAATCATCGACCGAGGGGTAGTTCCAACTTGTTCCCCACTCATGGAGTCATGGTCAGCTGATTTTAACATGCCTGTTCCATTTGTCCTCCTACAGTTAATATAATTATTCTATTGTGATACAAGTGTCATAGTCAAATAGTTAGTTGAGTCCAAAAAGATCTCTACCCAACAGTCACAATAATTAGATACAACTATTAAATTTGAAATTCATAATTGCCATAAACGGAAAAAAATTTCCAGATTCAAATTTGCCAAAAACGGAAATTAATTTCCAGAACATAAAAATATTTATTTTGGGGGGATGTCACATCCTTCCTTCCTTTAGTAAAACACTGTCATCAGTGTTCATTCCTTTCCTGGAACAGGATTGGATGAAATTTCTGCAAATCTCCCTCCAATTCCCAAGTGGCCTCCTAAGGACTAAATTGCTTCCATTGCACCTTTACCTGAGTGATGGCTCTGTTTCGAAGTGTTACTTCTCTCCGGTCCATAATGCGCAGGGGTTCCACCTGGAACTCGCCCTTGGGTTCCACCTACACCAATTTCCAATCAATCATATGAGTAGGGTCATGAATATACTTTTTTAACAAAGAAACATGAAATACATTATGAATTCTTAGATTAATTGGAAGTGCAAGATGATATGCTATGGGTCCAATTCAAGTTAGTATCTCGAAGGGACCACAAAACATGGGTGCTAGCTTGGCACAGTTCCCCAACTTTAGTGAGATTTTTCGGGCTTTGACCTTCAAACAAACATGCTCTCCCACTTGAAATTCCAAGTGTCTTCTTTTTTGATCCACATAGCTCTTCTGTCTGTCATGTGCTTCTTTCAAGTTCTGTTGTACTTTCCTTACGATTTTCTTCATTTCTTGGAGAATCTCTGGTCCAACCATGAGTCTGTCAGTCAGGTTATCCTAGCTAATTAGAGTTGTACACTTTCTTTCGTACAGTATTTCGAAAGGGCTCAACTTAGCTGAAGTTTGGTACCCATTGTTATATGCAAATTCCACAAACTGTAGGTAGTCTTCCCACTTGTTCGGTTTTGTTCTTACATACATGCGGAGCATATCTTCTATGATTTGGTTTTTCCTTTTGGTCTATCCATCTATTTTTGGATGATAACTCGTGATGAAATTCAAATTAGTATTTAACCCTGCAAACAATTCCTTCCAAAAAGCGGATGTGAATTTTACATCTCTATCTGAAATCACCATTTTAGGAATACCATGCAGTCTAAAAATTTCTTTCATGAGTATTTCAGCAATGTTAATAGCTTTAAAAGTAGACTTTACAGGAATAAAGTGTCGATACTTACTGAGTTTATCGATTACCACCATGACAGAATCATTTTGTTTCTGATTTTTAGGCAAACCTGTGATAAAGTCTAGTGAGATGGTCTCCCATTTCCATTCTGGTATTGGTAATGGCTGTAATAGGCCGGCTGGATGCTGGTGTTCGACCTTAACCTGCTGACAATCTTGGCACCTAGCCAAGTACTCCACCATTTCACCCTTCATATTAAGCCAGTAAAATCGTTTTTTGAGTGTTGTTATTGTTTTCAGGTAACCTGGATGGCCAGAGAATGGTTTCTTATGCACTTCGTCTAAAATAGTTAATTTTAGCTTTGTTGAATCTAGTATGTAAAGTCTATTTTTAAATCTTAATAGTCCCTCCTTGTCGATACTTATATCTGGTTCATCTGAGTTTGTGACACTATTTTGAAATTCTGCCATCATCTTAGTGTAATTTTCATCATTAACACTTGCCATTTTGATTCTTTGTTCCAGATCACTTTATGCTTTGCTGATATTTATCTCAAATAACCCATGGATTCTGTGGATTAAAGCATCTGCTACTTTATTTTCCTTACCCTTGATATGTCTGACTTTGAAGTCAAATTCATTCAAGAAGGATAGCCACCTTGCTTGTCTCACATTAAGGTCTGGTTGGTTGAACAGATATTTCACTCCACTATTATCTATCAATAGTAATAATTTTCTGCCCATGATATAGTGTCGCCACATTTTTAAAACATGTCTTACTGCTTCTAATTCTAAGTCATGAGTGACATAATTTTGCTTGTGTTCATTTAATTTTCGGGATTCATAACAAATCATGTGCCCTTCCTGAGTTAGAACACTGCCCCGCCCCTCTTTACTTGCATCAACGCATACTGTGAAGTCTTTATCTGGGTCTGCTACCTTCAATATGGGCGTTGATGTCAATAATTCCTTTAGCTTGTTAAAAATTTCTTGACACTTTTGTGACCAATTAAACTTGGTCCCTTTCTTTTGCAGTGACGTGATAGAGTAGGCTATCTTGGAGAACCCTTCTATAATTCCGCGATAATATCTGATGATTCCCATGAATGACCGGATATCTACCACATCCTTAGGTACCGGCCATTCCATAATGGCTTTAATCTTTTTTGGGTCTACGACAATACCTTCCGAGGAAATGACATGTCCTAAATATTGTATTTCTCTCGGATAAAAGTCACATTTGTCAAATTTTGCGTAAAGTTTGTGTTTCCTTAGTGTTTGCAGAATTATTTGTACGTGTTCATCATGTTCCTCATTTGTTTTAGAATAGACCAAAATATCGTCAATAAAAACTACCACAGACATGTCTAAGTACTTGCTAAAAATTCTATTCATCAAGAACATAAACATGGTTGGTGCATTAGTGAGTCTCAAAGGTTTGACTACAAACTCGTAGTGTCTATATCTTGTTCGAAAATCTATTTTTTTTATGTACTGGTCCTTTATCGTAACTTGATGATATCCAGATCGTAGATCCAATTTTGAGAAGATCTTGGCCACACCAACTTGATCGAACAGATCATTTATCCGTGGTAAGGGGTATTTGTTCTTAATGGTCACTTTGTTCAGTTGTCTATAATTGATACATAGTCTTAGAGTATCGTCTTTCTTTTTCACAAAGAGGACTCGTGCTCCCCATGGAAAGACACTTGGTCTGATATACTCTTTATCCAACAATTCATGTAATTCAATTTTTAATTCTATCAATTCTGGTAGACTCATTCGGTAGGGTGCTTTTGAGATAGGGGCTTATCCGGGTAGTAAGTCTATGGAGAAATCTATTTCTCTCCTAGAAGGCAATTATGGTATCTCATCAACAAATGTTTCTCTGAATTCACACAGGACAGCAAAGTCTTCTAACTTGGGCTTATCTTCTTTTTCTAATAGATTCATTACTTGGATGGCGTAAACTTGACATCCCTTTCTAATACATTTCTTGAATTGCATCGCTGAAACTTGTCTGACTGACACAAGTTTTGGCATGCCTTGGGCTATTCTAACAATGCCAAAATTATCTTTATAGCTAAGTATCTTTGTATAACAATCTAGTACTCCTTTGTTTTGTTCCAACCAGTCCATTCCAATAATCATATCATAAGACCCTAGTGGTAGGATGTTCAGATTGGTCCCTATCTTTTCACCATCTAAACTAAACTCAAGATCAGAAATAAAGTTAACTACTTTTCTTTTAGTCCCTGTTGCTAGTTGTAGAAGCCAAGGTTTTTCATACTTTTGTTTCTTAAGTTTATTCAACTCTACTACATCAGGAGTAATATAACTTAACATAGCTCCAGGGTCAATTAAAATAGAAATTCGAGTGTCAGGTATTTTACCTTCAATATCTACCACTAAGGACTGGTGGTCAGGTTGTTGACCATCTATGGCTGCATTTATCCGATGCAGACTTTTGCCCATGTCAACCATTCTTGAGGCTTCCTGCAAATTGTAAACAACAGTTTTGTTTGTTGCAATTAAACATGGGCAGTTCCTCCTTAGATGAGGTTCTCCACACTCCCAACACTTTAATGGCTCACAGGATTTGTCCCCAAACTTCTTCATTCCAAGGTCTACCGGTTTATCGCTACCTTGCGTATTCGGATGATTGGAGTGAAAATCCTTCCTTGGGAAACCCTTTGCTACATTTTGATAAGGAGTTGGCTGGTATCTCTTCCTCCGCTGGTTTATTCCATCTTGCTTTTTATCCTTTCAGGTCTTGGGAAAATCTACCCACTGTTTATACTGGTCATAGCACATTTGTGCCTTCCTGAATGACTCACTCAAGGATTTGGGGTTGTCAAACTCAATTCTGTCCCTGTAGGACTGTGGTAAACAACTTAAGAATAGATGGATTTTTACCTTATCCTCTCGGATGTATGGTACGAACCTTAGTAGTTCCATAAATTTATTTATAAGGTCATCCATCATCATTTCTCCAAGTCGTAATTCATAAAATTATTTCGTATTCCTTTCATAATAGCTCTCAGAAAGGTATTGTTTCTTAAAATACTTCTTGAATTCAGACCATTCCAACTGTTTCTCTTTTAGGCCCTTGGCCAATTTCAGGTCTTGCCACCAAATGTTGGCCTTTCCCTTCAGATTGTAGATGGCCATTCTGACCTTCATGTTGCTAGAATAGTTGTAGATTTGGAAGTATTTTTTGATGTCCAACAACCATGCCTTGGCTTCTTCTCCCGTCCTGGACTCTCAATCAAAATTAGTTGGTTTAATATTTTTAAATTCTCCTTCAAGGTGGTCTGTCTGTTTTCTTTTTTTGTCTGGTATAGTTTTGTCTTTAGCTGAAGGTGTCTCTTCAGACGAACTATCTCCTTTTTCTGTTTTCGCATCCAAATTCTTGGAGGCCCTTTTGCTGACCTCTTCCTCATGGTTATCATCTGTTGGGATTTTCTTGGTTACTATACTACGCAGCAAGACTTCATTTATCTTTGGCTGTTCTTGCCGTGCCTTCTTTAATTTTTCATTGTTGGCCTTGAAAACCTCCAGTTCAACTATAAGGTTTCTCATTGTTTCCAACACCTCCATGGGTGAGCTTCCATCACTATTTTGTCTTAGATCTCAAGGAGGTCCTTGTTGTTGATTCTGTTCCATCCTGATTTCTGCACCTTCTTGAGCTGCCATTATTTAACACAAAACAGAAAATCTTTATGTCTGCAATACACAAGGTTTGTTAGTTTTCTCATAGATCATAATATATATACTAAGCAATTAATGTGGCCCTGTTCAGGCCTAGTGTTGTAACTTTTTCTCTGATACCATATGTAATGTACCTCAAAAAATCACCATAAAAAAAAATAAAATCGATGGCATAAATCAACTTCGTTTAAGCTTAGATTGAAAAAAAAAGAATGAATCAATTTTGACCGTAAAAGAAATCCCTCCAAGAATTTGTTCCTTCCCTTATTCCCTACACCCTTCTAGCATACTCAAAGTAAGAGGGCCATACAAACTTAGCTCGAAGGAGCCTCTGTTGTTCAGAGAAAGAATAGGATATCACCCTAAAGTGTTCAGAGCGAGGCAGAGAGGAAATTCAGCTTGCAGGGGTCGAGATCCAATGGAAAAATGCCAAATCCTCCTCGCCAGATATATTTAGAAGAATGAACGGTGATAAGTTGTCGGGAAAAGGACTGAAATCTAGTGGATCATTAGATCCCATAAATCTGTGCGGAAGTTAAGGATGATCTATCAAAACTCAGGAGGGTAACGATCACATGTCTTTAGAGGAATTTATGGTGGAAATTTCATCGGGAAAGTACCAAAATCCGATGAACCGTTGGATCATAAAGTTCTATGCTGATGTTAAGGATGATCATTCACAAGCTTAGGAGGGTAACAACCATTGGATGCAAAACAACAGGAGCCGTTGATCTCTTTCTATGGATTTCTCCCAATTAATAGTTGCCACGTTGGAGGAGGGTCCCACCAGAGGACCACTGCATTTCGGACCACACATTTTTATTCAAAAGCCAAAACAAAAAAAACAACACCGAAGAACTCCCGAAACACGAAAAAAATAGCACGTCGGGGTTTTGGGGTTCAGGATTTCGTGTTTCGAGGTGTACAAACCAAATCATATACAAACCTATGAAATGAAAAAGGAACAGGTGGGACCCGCATTTCAATGTTTTCAAGGTTTAGGACTTTGCGATTTCCAAACTCGAACATCAACTCACAACAACTTGCGAAAAGCGAAAAGTTATGAGTGGGACCTAGATTTGGGGGTTTTGGACTTCGCAAAAAGAAGAAAGAGGAAATATGGGACCCCCCTTGAGATTTCAGGGTTCAAAATCCCGTGACTTCAAACGCCAACCTTTACAAACCAGAACTTCTGAAATCATGAAAGGTGGAAAAAGAGGAAAAGTGGGACCCACACATTGGTATTTTGAAACTCGGGGTTTCGGGGTTTCAAATGTCAACAACAATGAAAGACATTTCCAAAAGTTTTTAAAAGGTAAAGGTGGGATCCGCTACTTCAGGATTTCACAATTTACGAAAACAAGGTGCATAAACACAAAAGGAAAAGAAAAATCCGAAATGCGAAAAGTGAAAGCTTCGGGGTTTCGGGGTTCCAAACTTCATGAGTTCAGAATCAATATACACGAACCTCTGAAAGGCGAAAGGGAATTTGGACTAAGTTTTCCTGTCAAAAAGTAAAGGGAATAAAAAAAAACATAAAGGGAGAGAGAGAGCTCCTACTATAACTTTTCACACTATTTTCCTCACTCCTTGATCTTTAACCTCTGTGAGTACTCTCAATTTTTTGTTTTCGGCGAGAGATATTACTTTTGTTTTTCGGTGAAATGAGGGTTTAGATGGATACAATATACTTTTACTTCACATAATTTCGAACGCCTAAGGACTTAGGGAATTTACACACACAGAGGGGCACAAAGGATAAAAATTCTCTGTATAGGGTAAATTCTATAATATCCACTTAGAGCCTATTTTAAACCCATGCATTATGCGTCAACCGTACTACATATGAGCATCTATGAAAATACATAGCTAAGAATATCATTCCATCAGAGATTGGTCAGTAATAAAGATGTTCCAAGGGATCTGAGTTTCGTTTTCCTGGGGGGAATTTATCTACAGAGAGAATCTACCTCCTTGTCGTTAATCTCCTCTTTCCATAGAAATATAACTACAGATGTTCTTCACATATATTCCTCATAACAGACAGAAATGGAAAGAAAACGTTACAGTTCCAATTTAATCAATACAATGCCTCAAAATAAAAATCACTCAGCCAGAGAGTGGACATCATTCCAATTCAGATTTAATTAGACATCGAAATAAAAACATGATCATTCATAATAGAGAGGGGGTAGATCAACATATCTGAATCCAATCCGCGGGAAGACAAAGGGAATAGCCACGTTCCTCAGAACCATAGAACAAGCCAGCCAGATCTACTAGCTCGATTCACCCCCTAGCCTGACCATGAATCCATGAGGGTGAATTTGGAAAAAAACTCCTCCTCGACAATGTCCTTCAAATTCCAACAATTATCCTCTTACCTCACACTTACTCAATAGTGCTAATAATAGCAAGACAATTCGGTTTCCACAAAAGTCCTCTTGCCTCACACTCAATCCGCAGTGCTCATAACAACAAGAGCGTTCAGAAATCCTTTCCCAGCAAACTTGGTAGCATTATGCCTCCTCGCATATGCTATTTATCCACTTTTTCCCAGGTCTTTTCCCTCCTTTAGGGATTTTCACATCTTTTATTAATCCCTGATTTATAGGGGCTACCAGTGGCCAAATCTCTGATTTTCCACTTGTAATCATTGGCACAGGGGCAATTCTAACTTGTTCCCCACTCATGGAGTCATGGTCAGCTGATTTTAACATGGTTGTTCCATTTGTCCTCTTGCAATTAATATAATTATTTTGTTGTGATACAAGTGTCATAGTCAAATAGTTAGTTGGGTCCAAAAAAATCTCTACCCAACAGTCACAATAATTAAATACAATTATTAAATTCAAAATTTCAAATTTCCATAAATGGAAAAAAAATTCCAGATTCGAATTTGTTAAAAATGGAAATAAATTTCCAGCACATAAAAATATTTATTTTTGGGGGATGTCACAACAATATTAGTCCCATCCAGTTATATTCTTATAATTTCTATATAAGTTATTCTCGCTTTTTCCTCCACCATAGGATAGTTTCCCTTGAGGTTGCTGAATTTTTAATTCTTTAAGCTCCAAACCCATTTGATTGTAACTTCTAGTAGTCAAATTGTCAGTATGATACATCTGCAACTTGTGTTGGATATTCATGTCATGGCAGATATATAGAACGCAGCTTTGGGAAATTAGTGCTATTATTTAACCCTGGCTATCCGTGTACTCTGTGAAATTATGAAGTTTCTAATGCTATGCTTGGGGTTCTCTAAATCCTAAGACTTAGGACTTTCAACCTTCAATTATATGTGACCACCCAACATTAA
>JASDQU011403188.1:22386-38056 GCA_032191745.1 Picea mariana
AGGGCATCAAGGACAAATATAGAGCTATGCTTATGATTTCATTGAAGTGGACAAATTCAGAGCTATGCTTATGTAATACCCGCATATTGGGAAATCATAAATGAGCAGATCAGATTGCATACTTCTGTCAGCCATATCTATGAAATAATCCTTGTTTCTGTCTGTATTTTTTACCTTCCAAGAAATATACATGAGCATAGTGTAGATATCATTTAGATGAGAAATGGCATCAAACTCAACTTCACCCACCGTTTTGAGTACACACTGAAACTTAATTCAAGATCCTTTTGAGCATCTGCAAACTCTGCACACCTTAGCTTGCCAATAAAAACTTGTCTGTCTACTTGGCACGCTGATATGATACAACCTTCCACTTTTCAGAGATAGCAATTAATACCTTTTGAACATGTAGAGGACACAATATCCAAATATCTTGCAAGAATAGATACCCTGCGATCTGAATAAATGAACTCAACGCTTGCACCCGGCTTGTTGACTTGACATGTGGACTTGGGGTTTGGCTTTAGAGATTCCAAGTGTTTTGTATGTGAACATAGGTATATGCATGGATATGAAATTTTGAAAAATCTAGTATAATTTAAGTGAAACCTAGGTCATTTGTGCAGACACGATATCCAGATATCTTGCAAGAATAGATACCCCGCAATCTGAATAAATGAACTCAACGCTTGCACCCGACTTATTGACTTGACATGTGGACTTGGGGCTTGGATTTAGAGATTTCAAGTGTATTCATATGTGAACTTAGGTATATGCATGGATATGGAATTTGACAAAATATAATATGATTTAAGTCAGTCCTAGGTCATTTGTGCGGACACGATATCCAAATATCTTGCAAGAATAGATACTCTGCGATCTGAATAAATGAAGTCACTGTTTGCACCTGACTTGTTGACTTGACATGTGGACTTGGGGTTTGGATTTAGAGATTCCAAGTTTATTCGTATGTGAACTTAGGTATATGGATGGATATGGAATTTGGAAAAATCTAATATGATTTAAGTCATACCTAGGTCATTTGTGCGCACACACCACATTTTGGATAAAATTTACAAAAATTAAAATGTATATTTTTATTTTGTAAATATAAAAAGATCTAGAAGCTGAGGTTTAGGTCCTAATAACGAGGATTTTGGAATGCAAGCCAGGATGGCAAAGCCAAAGCAATCTTAGGCAAAAATATTAATAGGGGATTATCAAGGCTTGATGAAGAATGAGACTATGATACTAGCCAAAATACCTAAGGGAATGATAGATCAAGTAGTGAGTAATAAGGACGTTAATAAAAGAATACTAGCGCATTTTTTGTCTCTAACATCTGGCTCCAACTGGGATGGAGACCTCCTTGTGAGGTTTCCAAGAACCTAGTAGTTCCAGTCGTCTTTTAGCATTGGGCATGGAGTCATCTATATTCCTTTGGCATTGGGCATGGAGTCATCTGGCTGCCTTTAGCATTAGGCATGGGGCCATCTGACTTTTAGAACTGACTCCCTGCAAACCTGTAACCTGCTTGTAGCCTGCCTGTAGCTTTCTTTTAGACTGCTTGTTTATTGAAGAAAATTGAAAACAACTGATAGAATCTAATTGCTCATAGAATGAGCTTATTCTCTCTACCTACTCCTACTTTAACCCATTGTATTGCTGCTTGATCAAGTAAACTCGTGCTTCCAATGAAGCCATGTCAGAAACAGATTTACTAAAACTATTTTTGAGCTTGACCCAAGATATAATGAAAGACATATTATGCGGAAATATAATTTAAAAGGATGATAAAAATTTCCTTCATCTGACAAAAATGTTTTGATACTTAAGTTACCCATGGATTCTAAAAAATCAGCAAAAGGGTCATCAAAGTCATAATGAAATACCTCTCCTCGTTTTTGGTCTAACTGACTGTATTGCAGTTGGCTACCTTCAATAGTGACTACGAACTGCTAAATCTCTGTTAGGGAGTGATGTAAGATGAACTGTTGATCTAAACTTTTCAACACACTATCTGCCTCTGTATATATACTACAATCTTTCTTTATCTGCAAATCAGAAAAATGAAGGTTTCCCTCATCATCTACTGTAGATCTAAAACTGTTACTTGTTGTTTTGTCAATTTTCTCATCATCTTTCAGGGATTCATTGGGAAAAATATGATCTTCATGACAACTTAAAACAATAGATGTATTTGACATAATGTCAAAAACATCACTAAACTTGTCATAGTGTGGATCATTGATCTCTTGATCATAATGAAGAGTGTCTTCTATTGCAACAAAGTCTTCACGAATGTTTGGATTTTTATTGAATAAATAAAACTTATGATAGTGTTCGGGATATAGAAAGTCAGTTGAAAATATGCCTTTACAAAAAAGATGGAAGGCAGCATGAAAATCAGCCAAAGAGTTGATACTAGCAATAGGCAAAGACCAATACAAATCACGAGAAATCCCTTCTAATGAAAAATAGAATAGACGGATTTGAACATCCTCATGCACAACTTGCAACCGATGCATGCAATCATGAAAATCCAACAAATGTTCTACTGCCACTTCCCAGTATTCTCCTCTAAATTTGAGAAGACTATTTTCCCATTCATCTCAGCTAGGCACTGGATTAGGGAAACCAACAATTTCTGAAAAATCATAGAACACATACCTCTTAGCAAAGATCTGGTTCATGTCATACCAGTGGAGTCACCAACAGATTTCTGAACAATGGAGTCGTCACTGAATTCATCGTTCATGGAGTCACTAGATAGATGATTACAACCAATGTAATGTCTAATCCTTGTCTATCATCAAGGACTATATCTAATGTCATCTCCCAGGGAAGCCGAGCTTCAATTCCCTCTCCCCGGCAACGGCGCCAATTTGTTATCACTCCAAGAAAATTTTTGGGGATGCTTGGTAACTTAAGACAAGATAATTTAGATATGCTTGGATCAATGGGATAACTCAATAACTAATGAAATGGACAACTCATCATACATTTGAATAAGACAGTGCTTTTAGAGATCAATAATCAGACAAAATAGTTTAAACAGGGGATGAAGAATACTAGTCTTGATAACCAAATACAATAAGGTGCAGGTTCATACAAGATAACAAGGATATTCTTCAATTCAAGTTTATGAGCTTAATAAAAAGATGACAGTCTTTAGAAGCTAAAACAAACTTAATTAAAGTGTAGAGGGATGAATTACATGACCAATCTGATATTGAAGACAAAAGAAAATTGTAATTCTATTATCAAATGAGAGTCTATTATAGTAGAAAAATGTATCCAAAATTGAACCCTTCATTCATCAATAGTTTGTGGCTTTATAGCCTTTACAACAGATCCCAAATCCTAAAAAACTGATCTAGATTTCTAAATATAGAAAATATAATAAAAAACTAAATACAATAGGATAACTAAAGATCTAGTTCATATGAATTGAATTGTCCTCAAAAGGTCTTCGACATCTGGTCTTTATCATTGATGTGACTTTGATGTGTCAATGATGGGAAAGACACATGTCTTCAGTGGATGAAATCTTCTACCAACTGTGAGCAAAGATTTAGTTGACCATGTGAGCATTTACCCGATATATTTCCACAAAATCTTGAAGCCAGATTGTTCAAAATTTAGTGATTAATTCTTTGATACCATCTTATACTTTAAATGAACCAAAGGTTTCTTTGTTTGAGCTCTAAATCCCCAAAAAAATTTCTCTATGGTTTCACCAGCTATCGTGCCTTAGAATTTGGTAATTAGCTGATGAAAGCTATGCTTTTCAACAACCAATTTGTTGTAACTGTATCTCTTATGTTGGTGAAAGCTCTGCTTTGGCCAAAACAAAATCTTGAAAAAGGGTATACTCTGCCTCCATGGCTGCCATCTAGAATTTGAACCAAATTATTTTGTTGTCTTCTTCAATTTGCTCCATATCTTCCTTTGGCAACAAAATGATTAATGAACCAATGTACTTTTTCTTTCCAAATCTATAACAACAAACACTGCTTTGACAGTAATTCAATTCTAGGTTTTATTCTTGCCTCTTTATGAGGCATATGACAGATTTTATAAGTCAATGGATGCTCGATGTTCACCATAGTTGCTTCTTACAACAACATGTTGCTTGATATATTTCCCAAATGGTGCATTCACTCCTGGATAGTCAATCAGGACCACAATGTGGGTGGATGCTTCTGAAGGAAAAACCGCGCTAGCACTTGTAGATAGAGTGAAGAAAACACAAATGGCAATGTTTTAAAAATAGAATGGAGTTGAGCCCATTGTTATCTCCATTTGAAATACCACCAAGAGAATAAACCACAATATTAGTCCCATCCAATTCTGTTCTTATAATTTCAATATAAATTATTCTCTCTTTTTCCTCCACCATAGGACAGTTTCCCTTGAGGTTGTTGAATTATTAATTCTTTAAGATCCAAACCCATGCCATTGTAGCTTCTAGTGGTCAGTTTGTCAGCATGATACTTCTACAACTTGTGCTAGATATTCATGTGATGGCAGCTATACGGAACGCAGATTTGGGAAATTAGTGCTATTATTTAACCCTGGTTATCTGTGTACTCTGTGAAATTATGAAGCTTTATGATGCTATTCTTGGGGTTCTCTAAAGCCCGAGACTTAGGCCTTTCAACCTTCAATTATCCGTGACCATCCGACATTAAAAGGAAGCATAGATAAAATGTCTATTACTGTTTGCGGGGGGGCTCCTATATCAATTGAATGAGCACATCAAAGAGTCATGGGGGCATTATAAATCAGCTGAACAACAACGCGAAAGATCGATGAGGGATCAAGATCTTGAAAGAAACGAGGGCATCAAGGACAAATCCATAGTTATGCTTATGATTCCATTAAAGTGGACAAATCTGAAGCTATGCTTATGTAATACCCGCATATCATAAAATCATAAATGAGCACATCAGATTGCATACTTTTGTCAGGCATCTCTGTGAAGTAATCTTTTATTATTTCTATTTTTTTTACCTTCTAGGTAATATACATGAGCATAGTGTAGATATCGTTCAGATGAGAAATGGCATCAAACTCAACTTCCCCCACCGTTTTGAGTACACACTGAAACTTAAGTCAAGAGCCTTTTGAGCATATGCAAACTCTTCACACCTGTATCTTGGAAATAACAACGTGTCCATCTACTTGGTGCGCTGATATGATAGGACCTTCCACTATTCAGAGACAACAATTAACACCTTTTGCACATGTAGAGGACATGATATCGAGATATCTTGCAAGAATAGATACCCTGTAATCTGAATAAATGAACTCAGTGCTTGCACCCGACTTATTGACTTAACATGTGGACTTGGGGTTTGGCTTTATAGATTCCAAGTGTATTTGTATGTGAACTTAGGTATATGCATGGATATGGAATTTGGAAAAATCTAGTATGATTTAAGTCAGACCTAGGTCATTGTGTAAACATGATATCCATATATCTTGTAAGAATAGATACCCTGTGATCTAAATAAATGAACTTAGTGCTTGCACCCAACTTGTTGACTTGACATGTGGACTTGGGGTTTGGCTTTAGAGATTCCAAGTGTATTCATATGTCAACTTAGGTATATGCATGGATATGGAATTTGGAAAAATCTAATATGATTTAAGTCAAACCTAGGTCATTTGTGCAGACCCAATATCCAGATATCTTGCAAGAATAGATACCCTGTGATCTGAATAAATGAACTTAGTGCTTGCACCCGACTTGGTTACTTGACATCTAGAATTGGGGTTTGGCTTTAGAGATTCCAATTGTATTCGTATGTGAACTTACGTATATGCATGGATATGGAATTTTGCAAAATCTAGCATGATTTAAGTCAGACCTAGGTCATTTGTGCACACACACCACATTTTGGATAAAATTTACAAAAATAAAAATGTATATTTATATTTTTTAAATATAAAAACATCTGGAAACTGAGGTTTAGGTCCTAATAACTAAGATTTTGGAATGCAAGTCAAGATGGCAAAGCCAAAGCAATCTTAGGCAAAAATATTAATAGGATATTATCAAGGCTTGATAAAGAATGAGACTCTGATAATAGCCAAAATACATAAGGGAATGATAGATCAAGTAGCGAGTAATAAGGACGTTCATAAAAAATACCAATGTGTTTTTTGTTGCTAACATCTCGCTCCAACTGGGATGGAGACTTCCCTGTGAGGTTTCCAAGAACCTAGTAGTTCAAATCACCTTTTAGCATTGGGCATGGAGTCATCTGGCTGCCTTTAGCATTGGGCATGGAGTCATCTAGTTTCCTTTAGCATTGGGCATGGGGTCATCTGACTTTTAGAACTAACCCCTTGCAAACCTGTAACCTGTTTGTAGCCTTCTTGTAGCTTGCTTTTAGACTATTTTTTTATTGAATAAAAGTGAAAACAACTGAACGAATCTAATTGCTCATAGGATGAGCTTATTCTCTCTACCTACTCCTACTTTAACCCATGGTACTGTTGCTTGATCAAGTAAACTCGTGCTTTCAATGAATCCATGTCAGAAACTAATTTATTGAAATTGTTTTTGAGCTTGACCCAAGATATAATGAAATCCATATCGTGCAGAGATATAATTTAAAAGGACTATAAAAATTTCATTCGTTTGAAAAAAATGTTTTCATACTTAAGTTACTCATGGATTCCATAAAATCAATAAAAGGGTCATCAAAGTCATAATGAAACACCTCTCCTCGTTGTTGGTCCAACTGACTGTATTGCAGCTGGCTACCTTCAATAGTGACTATGAACTGCTCAACCTCTGTTAGGGAGTGATGTAATATGAACTCCTAATATGAACTTTTCAGCACACTATCTTCCTCTGTATATATGCTGTAATCTTTCTTTATATGCAAATCAGAAAAATGAAGCTTGTCCTTATCATATAATACAGATCTGAAACTGTTACTTGTTGTTTTGTCAATTTGCTCGTCACATTTCAAGTCTTCAACGGAAAAAATATGACCTTCATGACAACTTAAAACAGTAGATGTATTTGATATAATGTCAAAAGTATCAGTAAATTTATCATAGTGTGGATTGTTGATCTCCTGATCATAATGAAGAGTGTCTTTTGTTGCAACAAAGTCTTCACGAATGTTTGAATTTTTATTGAATAAATAAAATTCATGAGAGCATTCGGGATATAGAAAGTCAGCTAAAAATATGTCTTTACAAAACACATGGAAGGCAGCATGAAAATCAACCAAAGAGTTGATACTAGCTATAGGCAGAGACTGATACGAATCACAAGCAATCCCTTCTAATGAAAAATAGAATAGCCAGATTTGAACATCCTCATGCACTACTTGCAACCGATGCATGTAATAATGAAAATCCAACAAATGTTCTACTAGAACTTCCCAGTTGTCTCCTCAAAATTTGGGAAGACTATTTTCCCATTCATCTCTACTAGGCACTAGATTAGGGAAACCAACAATTTCTAAAAAATTACAGAACGCATACCTCTTAGCAAAGATCTGGTTCATGTCATACCAGTGGAGTCACCAACAGATTTCTAAACAATGGATTCACCACTAAATTCATCCTTCATGGAGTCGCCAGATAGATGATTACAACCAATATACTGTCTAATCCATGTCTATCATCAAGGAGTATATCTAATGTTGTCTCCGAGGGACGCTGAGCTTCAATCCCCTCTCCCCGGTAGTGGCACCAATTTGTTATCACTCCAAGAAACTCTTTGGGGTTGTAATCCAAATATTCTTGGTAACTTAAGACAAGATAATTTAGATATGCTTGGATCAATGGGATAACTCAATAACTAATATAATGGACAACTCATCATACATTCGAATAAGACAGTGCTTTTAGAGATCAATAATAAAAAAAAAAAATAGTTTATATAGGGGATGAACAATACTAGTCTTGATAACGAAATAGAATAAGGTGCAGGGTCATACAAGATAGCAAGGATATTCTTCAATTCAAGTTTATGAGCTTAATAAAGAGATAACAGTCTTTAGAAGCTAAAACAAACTGAATTAAAGTGCAGAAGGATGAAGTACATGACCAATCTGATATTGAAGACAAAAGAAAATTGTGATTCTATTATCAAGTAAGAGTCTATTACAGTAGAAAAATGTATCCAAAATTGAACCCTTCATTCATCAACAGTTTGTGGCTTTATAGCCTTTACAACACATCTTAGATCCTAAAAACTGAATCTGGATTTCTAAATATAGAAAACAGAATAAAAAACTAAATACGATAGGATAACTAAAGATCTAGTTCATATGAATCAAATTGTCTTCAAAAGGTCTTTGACATCTGGTCTTTAGCATTGATGTGCCTCTGATGTGTCTATGATGGGTCAATGATGGTAAGGACACATGTCTTCAGTGGCTGAAAGCTTTTACCTGTTGTGAGCAAATTTTTAACTGACCATGTGAGCATTTACCTGATACATTTCCACAAAATCTTGAAACCACATGCTTCTAAATTTGGTGATTAATACTTTGATACCATCTTATACTTTAAATGGCCCAACAATCGCATTGTCTGAGCTCTAAATCCCCAAAATTATTTCTCTGTGGTTTCCCAAGCTATCCCACATTAGAATTTGCTAATTAGCGGATGAAAGCTCTTCTTTTCAACAACTAATTGCTTGTAACTGCATCTCTTGTGCTGGTGAAAGATTTGCTTTGGAAAAAATAAAATCTTCAAAAAGGGTATACTCTACCTCCATGGCTGCCATATAGAATTTGAGCCAAATTCTTTTATTGTCTTATCCAATTTTCTCCATATCTTCCTTTGGCAACAAAATGATTAATGAGACAATGTACTCTTTCTTTCCAAATTTGGAACAGCAAGCACTGCTTTGACAATAATTCAGTTCTAAGTTTTGTTCTTGCTTATTTATGAGGCATATGATAGATTTTATCAATCAATGGATGGTCCATGTTCAGCATAGTTGCTGCTTACAGAAAAATGTTGCTTGATATATTTCCCAAATGGTGCATTCACTCCTGGATAGTCAATCAAGACCACATGCGGGTGGATGCTTCTGAAGGAAAAGTCACGCTAGCACTTGTAGATAGAGTGAAGAAAACACAAATGGCAATGTTTGAAAAATAGAATGGAGTTGAGCCCATTGTTATCTACAATTGAAATACCACCAAGAGCATAAACAAAAATATTCGTCCCATCCAATTCTGTTCTTATAATTTCGATATAAATTATTCTCTCTTTTTCCTCCACCATAGGACAGTTGCCCTTGAGGTTGCTGAATTTTTAATTCTTTCAGCTCCAAACCCATGACATTGTAACTTTTAGTGGTCAGTTTGTCAGCATGATACTTCTGCAACTTGTGCTGGATATTCATGTCATGGAAGCTATACAAAACGTAGCTTTAGCAAATTAGTGATATTATTTAACCCTGGCTATCCGTCTACTCTATGAAATTATGAAGCTTTCTGATGCTATGCTTGGGGTTCTCTAATCCTGAGACTTAGGCCTTTCAACCTTCAATTACCCGTGACCATCTGACGTTAAAAGGAAACATAGATAAAATGTTTGTTACTGTTTGTGGGGGGGCTCCCATATAAATTGAACGAGCACATCAAAGAGTCATGGGGGCCTTCTAAATTTGCTGAACAACTAGGCGAAAGAATGATGAAGGATCGAGATCTTGCAAGCGACGAGGGAATCAAGGACAAATACAGAGCTATGCTTCTGATTCCATTGAAGTGGACAAATATGGAGCTATGCTTATGTAATACCCGTAGATCGGGAAATCATAAATGAGCACATCAGATTGCATACTTTTGGCAGCCATCTCTGTGAAATAATCTTTTTTTCTGTCTGTATTTTTTACCTTCCAGGAAATATACATGAGCATAGTGTAGATATCGTTCAGATGAGAAATGGTATCAAACTGAACTTCCCCCACTGTTTTGAGTACACACTGAAACTTAAGTCAAGAGCCTTTTGGGCATCTGCAAATTCTGCACACCTGTATCTTGGCAATAACAACTTGTCCGTCTACTTTGCGCGCTGATATAATATGACCTTTCACTTTTCAGAGCCAGCAATTAACACCTTTTGAACATGTAGAGGACACGATATCCAGATATCTTGCAAGAATAGATACCCTGCGATTTGAATAAATGAACCCAGTGCTTGCACCCAACTTGTTGACTTGACATGTGGAATTTGGGTTTGGCATTAGAGATTCCAAGTGTATTCCTATTTGAACTTAGGTATATGCATGGATATGGAATTTGGAAAAATCTAGTATGATTTAAGTCAGACCTAGGTCATTTGTGCAGACACGATATCCAAATATCTTGCAAGAAAAGATACCCTGCGATCTGAAGAAATGAACTCGGCACTTACATCCGACTTGTTGACTTGATATGTGGACTTGGGGTTTGGATTTAGAAATTCCAAGTGTATTCGTATGTGAAATTAGGTATATGCATGGATATGGAACTTGGAAAAATCTAGTATGATTTAAGTCAGACGTAGGTCATTTGTGAGGACACGATACCCAAATATCTTGAATGAATAGATACCCTGCGATCTGAATAAATGAGCTCAGCGTTTGCACCTGACTTGTTCACTTGATATGTGGAATTGGGGTTTGGCTTTAGATATCCCAAGTGTATTGATATGTGAACTTAGGTATATGCATGGATAGGGAATTTGGAAAAATCTAATATGATTTAAGTCAGACCTAGGTCATTTGTGCGCACACAACACATTTTGGATAAAATTTCAAAAATAAAAATGTATATTTTTATTTTGTAAATATAAAAAGATCTAGAAACTAAGGTTTAGGTCCTAATAACTAGGCTTTTGGAATGCATGTCAAGATGGAAAATTCAAAGCAATCTTAGGAAAAAAGATTAATAGGAGATTATGAAGGCTTGATGAAGAATGAAACTCCGATAATAGCCAAAATACATAAGGGAATGATAGATGAACTAGCGAGTAATAAGGACGTTCATAAAAAATACCAATGCATTTTTTGTCGCTAACGTCTGGCTCCAACTGGGATGGATACCACCCTGTGAGGTTTCCAAGAACCTAGTAGTTCCAGTCGCCTTTTAGCATTGGACATGGAGTTATCTGGTTTCCTTTAGCATTAGGCATGGAGTCATCTAGCTGCCTTTAGCATTGGGCATGGGGTCATCTGACTTTTAGAATTGACCCCCTGCAAACCTGTAACCTGCTTGTAGGCCTGCCTGTAGCTTGCTTTTAGACTACTTGTTTATTGAAGAAAACTGAAAACAACTGAAAGAATCTAATTGTTCATAGGATGAGCATATTCTCTCTAGCTACTTCTACTTTAACCCATTATATTGTTGCTTGATCAAGTAAACTCGTGCTTCCAATGAAGCCATGTCAGAAACTGATTTACTGGAACTATTTTTGAGCTTGACCCAAGATACAATGAAAGCCATATTATGCAGAAATATAATTTAAAAGGACAATAAAAATGTCCTTCATCCGACAAAAATGTTTTGATCCTTGAGTTACTTATGGATTCCAGAAAATCAGCAAAAGGGTCATCAAAGTCATAATGAAATACCTCTCCTCACTGTTGGTCTAATTGATTGTATTGTAGTTGGTTACCTTCAATAGTGACTATGAACTGCTCAGCCTCTATTACGGAGTGATGTAAGATGAACTTTTGATCTGAACTTTTCAGTACACTATCTTCCTCTGTATATATGTTGCAATCTTTCTTTATCTGCAAATCAGAAAAATGAATGTTTCCCTCATCATCTACTACAGATATGAAACTGTTACTTGTTATTTTGTCAATTTGCTCATCACCTTTCAAGTCTTCAATGGGAAAAATCTGATCTTCATGACAGCTTAAAATAGTAGATGTATTTGACATAATGTCAAAAGCATCAATAAAGTTATCATAGTGTGGATAGTTGATCTCTTGATCATAATAAAGACTGTCTTCTGTTGCAGCAAAGTCTTCACGAATGTTTGGATTTTTATTGAATAAATAAAACTCATGACAACATTTGGGATATAGAAAGTCAGTTGAAAATATGCCTTTACAAAACACATGGAAGGTAGCATGAAAATCAGCCAAAGAGCTGATACTAGCAATAGGCAGAGACTGATACCAATCACGAGCAACCCCTTCTAATGAAAAACACAATAGCTGGATTTGAACATCCTCATGCACAACTTGCAACTGATGCATGTAATCATGAAAATCCATCAAATGTTCTGCTAGAACTTCCCAGTGTTCTCCTCGAAATTTGGAAAGACTATTTTCCCATTCATCTCTACTAGGCACTCGATTAGGGAAACCAACAATTTCTAAAAAATCAAAGAACGCATACCTCTTAGAAAATATCTGGTTCATGTCATACGAGTGAAGTCACCAACAGATCTCTAAAAAATGGAGTCGCCACTGAATTCGTCCTTCATGGAGTCACTAGATAGATGATTACAACCAATATAATGTCTAATCCTTGTCTATCATCAAGGAGTAGATCTAATTTAGTCTCCCGGGGAAGCTGAGCTTCAATCCCTTCTCTCCGGTAGCAGTGCCAATTTGTTATTACTCCAAGAAACTCTTTGGGGTTGTAAGCCAAAGATTCTTGGTAACTTAAGACAAGATAATTTAGATATGCTTGGATCAATGGGATAACTCAATAACTAATGAAATGGACAACTCATCATACATTCGAATAAGACAGTGCTTTTAGAGATCAATAATCAGACAAAATAGTTTAAACAAGGGATGAACAATACTAGTCTTGATAACCAAATAAAATAAGGTGCAAGGTCATACAAGATAGCAAGGATATTCTTCAATTCAATTTTTTGAGCTTAATAAAGAGATGACAGTCTTTAGAAGCTAAAAAAACTGAATTAAAGTGCAAAGGTATGAAGTACATGACCAATCTGATATTGAAGACAAAAGAAAATTGTGATTTTATTATCAAATAAGAGTCTGTTACAGTAGCAAAATGTATCCAAAATTGAACCCCTCATTAATCAACAATTTCTGGCTTTATAGCCTTTACAACAGATCTTAGATCCTAAAAAAATGGATCTGCATTTCTAAATATAGAAAACAGAATAAAAAACTAAATACAATAGGATAACTAAAGATCTAGTTCATATGAATCAAATTGTCTTCAAAAGGTCTTTGACATATGATCTTTGTCATTGATGTGCCTCCGATGTGTCTATGATGTGTCAATGATGGGAAAGACACATGTCTTCAGTGGCTGAAAGCTTTTACGAGTTGTGAGAAAATTTTTAGCGGACCATGAAAGGATTTACCCGATATATTTCCACAAAATCTTGAAACCACATGCTTCAAAATTTGGTGATTAATTCTTTGATACAATCTTATACTTTAAATGACGCAAAGATTTCATTGTCTGAGCTCTAAATCCCCAAAATTCTTTCTCTGCAGTTTCAGCAGCTATCTCGCCTTAGAATTTGCTAATTAGCTGATGAAAGCTCTACTTTTCAACAACTAATTGGTTGTAATTGCGTCTCTTGTGCTGGTGAAAGCTTTGTTTTGGCCAAAATAAAATATTCAAAAAGGGTATACTCTGCCTCCATGGATGCCATCTAGAATTTTAACCAAATTCTTTTATTGTCTTCTTCCATTTCCTCCAGATCTTCCTTTGGCAACAAAATGATTAATGAGCCAATGTACTCTTTCTTTCCAAATCTGTAACAGGAAGCACTTCTTTGATAGTAATTTAATTCAAAATTTTGTTCTTGCCTCTTTATAAGGCATATGATAGATTTTATCAATCAATGGATGGTCGATGTTCACCATAGTTGCTTCTTATAGCAAAATTTTGCTTCATATATTTCCCAAATGGTCCATTCACTCCTAGATAGTCAATTACGACCACAATGTGGGTGGATGCGTCTGAAGGAAAAGCCATGCTAGCACTTGTAGATAGAGTGAAGAAAACACAAATGGCAATGTTTGAAAAATACAATGGAGTTGAGCCCATTGTTATCTCTAATTGAAATACCACCAAGAGCATAAACCAGAATATTAGTCCCATCCAATTCTGTTCTTATAATTTCAATATAAATTATTCTCTCTCTTTCCTCCACCATAGGACAGTTTCCCTTGAGGTTGCTGAATTTTTAATTCTTTAAGCTCCAAACCCATGCCATTGTAGCTTCTAGTGATCAGTTTGTCAACATGATACTTCTATAACCTGTGCTAGATATTCATGTCATGGAAGCTATTTGGAACATAGCTTTTGGAAATCAGTGCTATTATTTAACCCTGGCTATCCGTGTACTCTGTGAAATTATGAAGTTTTCCGATGTTATGCTTGGGGTTCTCTAATTCTTGAGACTTAGGCCTTTCAACCTTCAATTATCTGTGACCATCCAATGTTAAACGATGGCATATATAAAATGCCTTTTACTCTTTGGGGGGGGATGTGACATCCCCAAAAATAAAATGTTTTTTGAAATTTAAATTTGCTCGAAATTTATTCCATTTTTAGTAAATTTGAATTTGGAAATTTTTTTCCATTTATGGCAATTCTGAATTCTGTATTTGATATTTGTAATTAATTATTATGATTGTTGGGAAGAGATCTAATTTAACTTAACTAACTATTTGACTATGACACTTGTATAAAAACATTATAATTATATTAATTGCAGGAGGAGAAATGGAACAACCATGTTAAAATCAGCTGACCATGACTCCATGAGTGGGCAACATGTTGGAACTACCTCTAGGATGATTACTACAAGTGGAAAATCAAATATTTGGCCATTGGCAGCCCCTGAAAATCAATGATTTAGAAAGTTACGAAAATTCCCAAGGGAGGGAAAAATACCTGGGCAAAATTGATAAATAGAAGATGTGAGGAGGCAGGACGCTGCCAAGTATACTGGGGAAAAATATTTTGAGTTCTCTTGCTGTTATGAACATATGGATTGAGTGTGAGGCAAGAGGATTCTGCTAGAATGGAAAGACATTTGTTGAGGAGGAGATTCCATGTTTTCCCTCATGGATTCATGGTCAGGCTAGGGGGTGAATTAGGCAAGTGTTTTGACTACCCTGTTCTATAGTTGGGAGGAACATGGTTGTTCCCTTTATCTTCCCACAAGCTGATTCATATATGTTTCTATATTCCTCTCTATTTGAATTATTGTATATATGATGCAATGTATTTGTTAAATCTGAACTGAAATGCTTTCCATTTTCAATTTAAATGCTCGTATATCTGATGCAATGTATTCATTAAATCTGAATTGAAATTATGTCCCATCTCTTTGAATTATTTGGGAACAGTTGTAATGCTTCTATTTAATTCGGTATGGATACAATAACCTGGGCTAAATATGTTCAAGGATAATCAGAAGTAAATTATATGGTTAAATTTTGGAATAGTCCCTTTATAAACTAGGTTATTACCATAGAGGCAATTGTAGGGAAATTATCAGTATTTTGAAACTCCAGGGTACAAAATTTATCTATTGTAAATGGAATTGAACCTAAGAACTTTACATAGGGTATTTATACTTCCGTAGGAAAATCATGCGCCAAGTTACGATAATGATTGGGGTTTGTTTGGGTACCTAATAGTCCAAAAACAAATAAAATCCAAGTACGATAGGAATTAGA
>JASDQU011403189.1:43520-55186 GCA_032191745.1 Picea mariana
TGTGAAACATATTTATTTCATGAAATGTTTTAGATAACGCTCGTTGATAGGGGCGTCAAAAGTTTTCCCATCAAGATTCTCCAGTAGCAAAGAATTCTTACCCTCTGTAGATGCAATCCTGAATTGTCCAAACCAGAGGTGATCAAACTTACCATGTTTGCCTGCATCTTCTTTCCTGGCATCCCATTTCAAAACTAAATCACCCAGAAGATATTCCCTGTCTTTCACCTTTTCGTCGAAAAGAGATTTCATGTTATCTTGATATTTTTGAAGTCTGTCATCGACTTCAACCATGTTTTATTGGATTTGAATTATTTGGTTTATCCTCCTCGTTACGTCATTTGGCTCTTCGTTTGCGTCTTGCCACAAATTCATTACTGGAAGAACTAGATTAATAGGGAGAACCACATCGGTGCCATAAACCATTTGAAAAGGAGACATACCTATTGATTTCTTAGTTCCTATCCAATTTTCCCATAAGGCATACTTTAAGTGAATGTGGCAAGCCTTCTTATTTTCAGTTAATACTTTCTTGATTATATTCATCAAAATTTTGTTGGAGGATTCGACCAACCCATTTCCCCGATGACAATAGGTTGTAGAATGCCCCAACACAATGCTGTATTTTTGACAAAAACTTATCATTGCCATAGATTTGAATGCTTGGGCGTTGTTCGTAACTATCTTTTGGGGGCAGCCAAATCTGGATAGGATGTTTTCTTTCAGAAAGTTTATAACTACTGCATCTGTGGCATTCCGAGTTGGAATGGCCTCCACCCATTTTTTGAAATAATCTGTAGTAGTTAAAATCCACTTATGTTGGGATTTGATTGTGGGTGAATTTCTCCAATGAAGTCTAGGCCCCATTGTTGAAAAGGACATTCCGTATTGACTGGGACCAAAGGTAGTGCAGGGAGTTTTTGCTTGCCAGAGAACAATTGGCAAGGGTTGCAGGCTCTAACTTTAGCGTTCATGTCGGTGAATAACTTTGGCCAGTAATATCCAGCTCTCAAGATCTTGTAGGACGTGGCCCTCCAAGCGTGATGTCCTCCACACACCCCTTTGTGAAATTCATTTATGACATCCTCTATTTTAGGTTCCTTTAAACAACGTAGCAAGAAACCTAGGGGATATTTCCAGTACAATCGTTCTTCAATAATACAGTACTTAACTGCATGTAGTTTCAATGTTCTTGCTTTTGATGGAGTCATATCACTCAGACACTGAACGATGAGTAGATACAAAATGATATCGTGGTACCAGTCAGAGGAAGAAAATTTATCCTCGATATGAGTTGTAGGGGTTTGATCATCAATCTCTCCTATGTCTGGAATAGGTTCATGTGATTCTAGATGGTTTATCCCAAGCGCTCTGAAATTTGACTCAGCTAATAGTTTCGCCAGACCTTGACCTTTTACCAGCTTGGTTAGTTTTACTTGTAGATCGAATTCCTGAATTTTTGCTAACCACTGACCTCTCCTACTATCACTATCCGACTGTACCAATATGTCTTTGACAGAGCTTGTTGGCACATAGGCTATTATTCTGGAGTGCAGTACATATGTTCTGAAAGCTTTGAGAGCTTTCACCATCGCCCAGGCTTGTTTTTCCAGTATGTCGTATCTTTTTTCGACGTCTCTGAGACTTTTACTGAAAAAGGCGATCGACTGTTCGAAACCTTCTTGATTCTTTTGGAAAAGTACTGCTGCGATAGTATGTTCTGATGCGAAAGAGAAGATCACAAATTCTTTAGTATAGTCAGGACTAGCTAATACTGGAGCTTCACTTCTAGCTTTCTTAACTCGCTCGAATGATGTTTTGGATTCGACAGTCCATTTGATTTCACTGTCTTTCTTCAGCATATCTGTAATTAATTTGACAATTTCAATGAAGTTAGGGATAAACCTTCTCAAAAAATTTATTTTACCTAAAAAAGACAGGATTTCTTTTTTATTTCTAGGGATGTTTATTGTGTCAATAGCCTCAATTCGTTTGGGATCAACCTTTATTCCATATTTCGAAACTATATGACCCAAAAGCTTGCCTTCTTGCATAGCAAAATGAGATTTTTTAGGGTTCAGAGACAAACCAAATTTTTTGCATTTTTCAAAGGTTTGTTTGAGATGGACTAGATGTTTTGGATCAGAATTCGAGAAGACTGTTAGATCATCCAAGTAAATAACAACAAACTTATCCCTCTCACCGATGAAATCTATGTCCATTTCTCTTTGGAAAGTGGCCCCTGCGTTCATCAAACCAAACGACATTTTGTCATAGATGAAAGTTCCCCATGGAGTAGCGAATGCAATTTTTTCTTTATCATCTTCATGGACAACAATTTGGTTATAACCCGAAAAACCATTGATCATTGACATTCTGTTAGCTCCTACCACTTTTTCCAGGACATGGTCCATTTTTGGCAGCGGGTAGTTATCCTTCAAGGATGATCGACTTAAATTTATGAAATCTACGCAAAGCCTAATTTCTCCACTTCTTCTTGACAGGTACCAGATTTGCTACCCATTAAGAATATATAAGTGGAACGATAATCTTTGCGTCAAGGAGCTTCTTGACCTCTCTTTCTATTACGGGTAAAAGGATAGGATTGATCCATCTCAGCTTTTGTCTAAAGGGTTTGATACCAGACTTCAAAGGAATCTTATGCTCAATCACAGAGGTATCATAAGTTTTTAAATCATCATATGACTAGACAAATATGTCTTTGTACCGTTTAAGCAATTTGACATATTTACTTTTTACTTGAGTTGGAAGGTATTTAGACAACTTGACTATCTTAGGTTCTTCTTTAGTCCCTATGTCACAGTCTTGAAGCTCCTCGGGTTGAGGTCGTAGGGTAGATTTGAAGGGTATGTCATCCTTGTCTAACAATATTTCCAAGGCTACCAGACCTCTAGGGATCTGATTATTCTTCAGTACAAGCATTCTTTGATTCACAATCTTATCCTGCAATTTTTCAGAATCTTCTCCTTCCTGCATGATCCAGATATGATCATTTTGATTTTCTTGGTCTATATGGGTCTCAGAGAATTCGTCAACCATCTCTAGAAATTGTTTGATCTGCTCGTCATCTTAAAAGACTTGCCAGTGTTGCACATTATTTGGGATTGAAGGTCTGTGTCTCATTTATAAATGATACTTCAGTTTTAAGACAATAGGAGGTATAAACGTCGCAACTGCTTTGGCTAAATAATCTGTCTGTTGATTTTCCATTATGGGAATGTGATGAATGTTAAAACACAAGAAGAATTTCTCGATCAGATCCCAGGCGCAATTTCTATATGACCTCAGCCTTGGATGTTTAGCTTGATATTGTTGCTTTATTTGTTTTATGATAAGTTYTGCATCACCATAAACTATTAYATTTTCGATTTTTAGTTTCTTGGCGGCCTCCAATCCTAATACCAAAGCTTCGTATTCACATAAATTATTAGTATAATCAACATCCCACTGTAATTTGTACGAAAAGGGGATAACATATTCATCTCTAGGTGCAATAAGTAACACTCCTGCCCCTRTCCCTTTGCAGGATGAAGCGCCATCAAAAAACATTTTCCAAATTCCGTCTCTACTATTTACACTTCTATGTGGTTTTTCCATTTTTTTGTTTTCGTCTTCTATAAAATCTTCAAAATAATCATCTCAATATAAAATACAATTTCCTAGATCCTGATTTGCGACATAGACTGGATAATTATTTGGGTTCAGAGGGTCACTTACAGTATATCCCAATCTAGTCTCTCTATACAGTCGAGTAAATTGTCCACCAAAAATCAGGATTGAAGAGTACGTCATGTCCAATTGAAGTGATCCTCCTAGTTTTGCGCCCCAAGACCTATATAGTAGCATACCATACTTAGCGGGGATGTCAGGGACAACTACATCCATGAGAATACTCTTTACAGGAATCTGTGCAAGCTTCACTACCTGGTCCTTGATCATGTCGAGACATTTAACTTTTCTTGAATCAAAAGAATATAAGTCCTGATATGGTCTGGTGATTTCAAGGCCCAAATTTTCCATGATAACCTTAGGCATTAAGTTGTGAGAGGCCCTAGAATCTAACATGCAATTATGAAGTAGATGATCATGCACAATTAAGGTAATATAAAAAGGGGCTACATAATCCCTAACATTTTCAATATGCAGACCAAACATAATCGTAGGCTTTTCATCTTGTAAATTTATCACATCTGCATGACATTTTGCATCAGAAAAAATAATCATTTTAGCAATCTGCTTTTTATAAATTGAATTTTTAGCTAGTTCAACCAGAGGATTTTGATTTATTTATCTCATTTTCTAAACTGAAACCTCTGGCTTTTTTTTTGGCTTCTCTGTTGGAAGATTGTGCTTTTGTATTCTCTATTTTCTTTGTTTGTGTGGATTGGGTTTCAACTATTTTGGTTTGGGCAAATTTTTTTTCAAGTAGTGTTTTAGTAACAACCGCCTCATTCACTTTGTTTCTTGATAAAATCTTTTTTGGTGGACCCTTTTCAGTATTCGTTTCTTTGGGCCTCAAATTATATTTCTGTTGAAGCTCAACCATTATGGAGTCGACGATTCCTTGATAAGCAAACTCTTCCAAATTATTTATGCTTTCCTCATTACTAGACATGGGTTCTTGGTCTAGAGATATTTCATAATCCTGTCCGGTTAGATGAGGTTCATGGTCTTAATCACTAAGGTTATTTACATCCTCTTTTAACCCCTCATAATTATTTATATCATCTCCTATAAAATTTTCTGATTTAAAAGGAGCCTGTATTTTTTGATCTTCGTTTTTTACTTGTCTCTTCTGGGTCTAGGGGTTAGGATTCCTCCATAAATCCTTTCTAGCAAATTGATCGGGTTTATCTTGGTCTAGTTCCATTCTAGATATTTTATTAGACAAGTCTTTTATTATTTTAGCCACATCATCCATTTTTTCTTCTTGCATTCCCGTGAGGGTAGCATATCTCCTTTCCCTTAAAAGCCCCTGCAAAAATCACTTTAGCTGCGGGTTGAGAGGGTTTAACTTCTGTTGGAATCTTATGATAGAGTTTGTTAAACCTCTGAGTGAATTCTAGGACTGACTCAAAATTCTTTTTTCTCAAGGCCCCAAATTCCGTCAGATAATACAAGTGGTATTTCTTTTCTCCCCACTGTCTTAAAAAAGCATTTTCTAAATCATCGTAAGATCTTAGAGATCCTACTAGGAGTCCTCGAAATAAAATTCATACTTGTCCCTCAAAAGTTTGTACTAAAAGTCTGGAATAAACATCTTAATGCTCGATCACTAGGATATCGATGAATTGATAAAAAAAGGTGATATGCTCTATAACCGTTAAATCTCCTTCCTCTGTAAACTTTAGTAAGTTATTCATGTAATTTTTAGGTAGGTCATGAAGGACATGGGGAAGGGATAAAGGAGCGTATCGGGCTGCTACTTTGGCAAAAATCCTAGGTGGAGATTGTCCTTGACCTCCTCCTCCTTGACCTCCCCCTCCTTGACCTCCCCCTCCTCCGGTACCACCTTGAACACCTCCAACGACAACCATTGAAAGTCCAAGGGATAAACTTCGGGAGTTAAAAAGAGGGTTTTCAAAAAATTCTATGGACCAGATAAGTGACCTTTCAGCTTCCTCGGGGTGAGGTGAAGGAAAGTCTGAAAAATGATTGTCAAGAGATGCAAAATCTATAAGAGGCGGGAAAGGGAAACACAGACTGTTTTCTTTAGATTTACAAGATGTATAGATTGGTGAACCAACAAGAGACTAACCAGGGTATAAAGTATAATGTTCAGGATTTCTGAGAATCAAAACCTTTGCTTCGGGTGAAGCTGAGGAAGAAACAAAAGTAAAGATATCTGGTATATAATGGAATCTATTATTCGGGATGTCTGGAGAATGAGAAGGGTCAAACTCAATCTTTATTTCAAGTACAACTTCCTCCAGGTTCTCGAGTCTGACTTTAGACTGGCTAGTTGAGGCCTCCGCAGAGGGTGTTTGTTTAATATTCTTTTCGGGGGTTGATTCTTCCCCCAGAGCCTTAGTATTGACTTAGTTTATTTTGGGTTGATACTTCTTACCTGCAGATGCGGTAGTAGAATTGTGGTATCCCTTTGGTTTTAACAACTTTTCAGGATCAGATACAGGAGTGGTCTGCTGATTATCTGGGYTCTTCCTRGTATTCTTTCGACTGAATGCCAATGTATCTGTGGTGGAGTTTCCAAGTGAAAGATAAAAAATTACCCTTGATTCAATATTCAATCTTTTTTCACTATCAAAGAGAGAACGTTACCTTATCRTTTTCCCAGGGAAAAATAACTTCGTTTCTCYGTCCCYGGCAGGGGCGCCAAAAAGATGTTGGTCCTAACATTAAACTTAAGTCTCAAAGAGTAATGTCAGGCATTGGGAATATAAAGGAATGTTTTTAAAATGTGTTTTTTCTTCCGTTAGTTATATAAGAATTAATCCTCAAATGAAATTAATGACAGAACAAGACAAAGGCCGTATTTTGATGTCTGAGTCGATTTATAAAATCAGATGACGAGGGAGAAACTTACAAAATTGTTAAACAAAATGAGGCATCAATGAAAGATGAATCTTACCTTGTTTACAGTAGAAGAAAATGAAGAATTTACCCTTGAAAGGATATGAGATATAGTGATCCAAGTAGCTCACAGTTCTTGTATTTACTTACAGTGAATACAGAGGAAAAACTACTTGCCTATCAAATAACCGATTTAATGTGATTACAGTAGTAGTAGTACTAAATTGCAAACACTCATTTATCAAGGAATAACATAAAGAAAGCTAGAGATATGGAATACATGAGAAACACATAACTCGAACAACACAAAAGTTGGAATCTCTGTCTGCACTTGTATTAATACTCACAAAAGGAGATTTTTCTCTATTACATCTGGCAAGAAGCAGCCTGTGATAAGTCTTTAATCTATGTATTTATACAGATTGGTCTCAACCTAACGGTTGGACTTCCCATAGTTTTAAAAATGATAAATATTACAATATGAAAAACTCAAAGGTTCCATAAGCGTTTCGTCGGTCTATTCATCCGCAGGTAGAGACATTTCTTCTCGATATCCTCCAGCTAGGAAACAATTGGCATATAATCATGACCTGTGTGAATGGTGTGTATAGGTTGTCTCACTTGTTTTCAGATGTGTTGGCTTTCCCATGTTCGACGCACTAGATGCACCTTCTTACTAACTGCATTAACAACCTGGAAGGATCTGTTGTTTCATTTGCCTCGAAAATATACAACTTCTTTTCTATATGAGGCAACCTATCTTGTGTTTTCTTTGCTTCCAAAGATATAACATGTAGCTGTAAATTGGGATTTACTATCCATTTATTTATTTGGATAAGGTCTATTTGTTTCAATTGCTGGATGGTAGTCCGATATTCTTCTATGCTTGTCTTAGAATTATGTTTATTTTTGGCTATGTGAATCTGCCCCAAGGCCTTAGAGATGCTATCTCTCTTTCAACATCTAGTAACCCTTTGTCGAGTGAAGATAATTCTTCTTCACAAGATTTATTTACTTCCCTGGATAATCTTTTGGTTTCAATGGATTTTGTCTCCCAGGCCTTCAGGATTATGTCGCCTCGTGTTTGCTTAGAAAGAGACAATCGAGGGACCTTTGCTACTTCATATTTTGCTGCTATTAAAATGGCCTCTTGGAACTTAGACCGAGTTGCTGTGGCTTCTTTATCATTAATGTAAATGTTATTTAGAGAAAGGTTTTCCACACAATAACAACTTTGAACAACTTCCACTTTCGTAAAAAGATCTTGCTGGGATGAGTCCATCTTTTCGTGCACCTCTAATGCCCGAGCTTGGAAAGATTCCATCTCCACTGTTGTAACTTCAACTAAATCTATCTTGGCCTGAAGTTTTTTGATCAATTCTTCCTGCTGAGTGGCTAATTATATATTGGCCCGTGAATTTCGAGATAGCTCATCCAGGTTGGTTTTGAGCTGTTGAATTTGCTGTCTGTCACCGGCTCTGATATGTTCAAATTTTTTTTTCACCTGATTTCTCACCTCTTTTTCCATGGTTATCATCTAGTTTTGCAACTGTCTTACCAACAAATTTCTCTATTTCAGTTGCTCCGCGAGATTTTCTATTGAACATTTATTGGTCGTGGCAAAGGCACCTAATGATCCTGCCATTTCCATAGCGAATTCTGTCTCATCTAGACCTTGTCCGTCATATAACATCTTGTGGCTTTTGACTATTGCACCCTCCTTTTGATGCGTTTCTCTTTTAATTATATCCCTCCTCTTCTTGCTGAAAAAGAATTCAGAAGGAGGAATTTCTTCGACTGAAATTAGAGTAAGGTCTTCTATAAATATAACTTCGGCATTTGAATTTCCTTGACTTGACTGTAAAGGTGTTAACGACATAATGGGGCTACCTATCTCGGTGGATGGTTGTTTCCCTGTGGTGTTGGTAGTAATTTTATTTGGTGTGGAAAGTGATGTATCCTGTCCCTTTTTTATCAAAGTTTCGAGTTGAGATTTTGCTTGGTCACCAAGTGAATTTGATAATGCAGTGTCCACCTTCTATGTTAAAACCTTAGTTTTTTTCTGATCCTCCTGAGTATCCTGTCCGAAAGAAACTCTTGTTTCTAAAACCTGAGTTGTAGTTTCCTATGTAGATGAGGATGTGAGAGGTTCTCCCTGTAAGACCTTAGGCAAAATATTCCTTTCGTGCCTTTGGAAATTGTAGAAACTGACTAATTTCTTTGGAGACAGAGTTTGGACTTTGCTCAACACTTCCTGGTATGACCTTACTCCCCATAATATTTCATCCCGTGGGAAAGATTCATGCTCATATTTCTTTAGATTGTATAGAGCCAGGTGATTTCCCACGATACTCTAGGGATCATGCTTCTTGAACTCAATATTAACCAATTTGATGTCTTTGAGGGCCGCGACATCTACTTTCAAGTGGCCAAAATCTAACAATGAGAACATACCAACTTGGAGAGGGAAGTTTGGCCATACCTTTTTCTGTGCTGCTTTTAATTATTTAATGATCCCCCCTCTCACAGTTTGATACGCTACCTCTCGGAACACCAACCGATCTGGTAAAAACTTTGGTAAAGCATGTGGGGCAACTGAACACCCAAAAACCCTAATGTAGGAGAAATGTTCCTCAAAATACTAGTATGCTATTTTCCCTAGGTTGGCCATGATCTTGTCTAAAATCCCGAGAGGCGGGAAATTATAGAGGGCGATATGCATCGGTACCACCACGAAATGACAGATTTTGTAAAAGAAATCTCGGGCCTTATCCTCCCAGAGCTTGGAGTGATAGAGATGTATGGGCTCGACGTTGGTCAAGGTCCAACTCCAACTCATCAAAGGGAACGATGTCATAAAACAAATGGCATCCATAATGTATGCCAACATGTAAAAAGGCACAAGTTTCCCTTTGGCCTTCAATGACTGATACTCTGTGATTTCCTTGGCCAAATTGTCTGATAACACCTTGGCCCAATCAAAACAAAAACCTTCTGCCACTTCATGCATGAGTGGTACCCATGGAAACAAGAAATGAGTAGAGTCCTTCCTCCCGAAAAGTCTGCACAACATCATAGCGACATAAATCATATGAGCGTCTAATGCTGCTATGGCATATATGCCATGGGTGTCTTCTCTAAATTTCTTAGGGTGTCCCCACTAGTCCTTGATTAAGTCAGGGTAGTGCTTTCCATATTGCGTGCATTCTACTTTGTTGAACTCCATTAGGAAAGCGACATTGTAATTGTATTTGAAAACTGGGGATAATTTATACATTACCCGTATATGCTTTGATCGAAAAGACTCGAAAGCCACTTTTTGTGAATTGCAGATGCTCCTAGTTGCAACGTCCACATTCTCCAGAGCCCAGCCTATCATGTCGTTGTACGGCATGAGCCTTGGCTGCACAACTATTTTGTGCAGCTCTGATTGAGCTATATTCCTGAGCTTCGTCACATCGGTTTCGGTCACCTCGTCACCCGAATCCTTTGGGCAACTTATCAGCTTGTATTGCAGAATGTCAAACACCCGTGTCTAGGTTTTCACGGTATCTATAGCTCTCGATGAAGTATCCGAGAGAACATCTGTGTTCGGGTTCATGCTCTCACCAGCTGCTTTAGCCATTTTTTGATGCACCATGATATTACAAGCTCAGGTTGTGTTACCTGTTATAGGGAAACGCGTAAACTTCTTAGCTTGCTAAGACTTGCTGTTCTACGAGATTGCAAATAAAATTTAAAATCTGATATCCTTCTTCGTCTTAAGTGTATTGATTGGTGAATACTTTACTGACGATGCATTCATCTACCTTAATGACAAAATCTATGCAATGATCTGCAATCTATATCAAAATCATTGTCGTTGATCCATTATTAATGCATTTAATATTTGGGGGTTCGTGATCGGGAGCTTGGATGAATAAGATTTGAATTTACCCGAGCTGCAATTTAGCGAAAAATTAATTACAAGATAATCACGTTTAACCCATTAATTAATCGTATTTAACTTTAAACCTTTTCGGGTTTTTCAACTTCCGTATATTTGATAATAGCTCGAGATATGATTTCTGAAACTCGAAATCGCAAAGCGGTTAATCATCGAATAATTATCTTTATCTCTGATTAACCTTGCTTAGCGTTTAAGGTATTTTGGAAGTTCAAACTTCGTGAATTTAGAGTGTGATGAATGGCGAATATCTGAACTCCAAATAAGTTATTTATTAACCTTTAATTGGGGTTTACTTAATTAATTGGGGTTTAGCTTTTCGACTTTTACTATTTCTTGTATTGGCAGATTAACTTTATTGAAGTTCCGACAGGCCATTACCCGTAGTGATGTTTCAAAGCTTAGGAAGGTATATGTATATGGTGACTAGGATCTTTCGAACACTTTTCATGTATCAGGACTTTGAAAATGTGGCACGGTGGAATGCCCGAAGCGTGAAACTCCGAAGCAGTCTCTAGTGGCTTGACTTTTTTAACAATCAGGCGGCTCCAAAAAACTCGGGGAAAAAGGGATTGTTCGATCAACAGGGGAAATCAATCGATGGGGGGCATCGTGCACACCTTAAGACTAAAAATGACAGTGATTTAACATTTGAAAATCGACTTCTGAGTTATTATAAAAAAGGATAAAGTAAAGCTCAAGGCTAAGAATTTATTTGTGTTCCAACACACATGAGGCCCGTTTATCACTAGGCCGACCCTATTACATATGTATTTACACGTTACATGTACATTTAGGCCCATATATGCCCGCCCTTGGGGTCATATCATATACATTTAACCATATATATACCCCCCTTCAGTTATAACATAGTACCCTCCTTCAAAATGCTTTGTCCTCAAAGCTTTGCATTTAAAGGCTTCACATGTGATGAAACCAAGTAATATGACTTTCTTATGTTCCTGCTTTCTTCATTCAATTGTTGATGATCTATCCATCCAAAAAAAATTCTTTTCGGTCTTAATCCTTGGTGTCTAGTTGTTGAATAATTTTCTTTCCTTTGATTCCATGTATTTTTGTTGAAGCTTCTCCAATTTGTACTCGTTGTTGGTCTCTAATAATAGCTTGTTGAAGAGTAGTTTGGTGATCCCTTGTTCCATGAATATTG
>JASDQU011403190.1:23453-36996 GCA_032191745.1 Picea mariana
TCATTAATAATCATTTAGATGTGAATACATATCAACAACATATATCAAGAATATGTCATCAACAAATCATCTCCACAAGGAACACAAGGAACACAAGATGTATGTACAATTTTTTTATTTATTATGGACTTCAATCTGGGGGTTTTTCAACAACAATTGAATAGAGTACAACTCTACAAGAGCACTATCTCTATATGCAATACTCAACTTACATTCTCAGCACCAACTGAGATGAGGCAAAAATCCTCAACAGATATCAATCTGTACCATAAACAAGAGCATCAACCATGTAATCAACCTGTAATCAACCTGTACCATAAACAAGTGCATCCAACCACGTACCAAGTATATAAAAATCATGTTTCAACTAATCATCAACAATGAATCATCAATATGTACCAAAACCATCAACTATACACCTCATGTATGTGCCAACTCATCAACTGCTTGTCTCAACCATGACTAGTTTTGGATTAGTCAACAACCCTAATGTTGGAGCCGCCCTTGTTTTTTCCTTACACAATTTCCAATTTTTGATACTTGAAATCTAAAGATTGGTTTTTCTTTTCCTTCCAAGATCTTAAAGGCTCTGAAATCTTATTGCCTGGACATAAATTTTTTCTACTTTCAAAACAGATCCATTTTCCCAAGTATGTTCACTCTTTTGTTTCATTTCGGGGTCTCGCAGGTCGGATACTTTAAACCTTGAGTTCACACATCCCGATTCACGAAACGGCGAAATCGTTTTCAATATTCTGCCAAAGACATTAACTAGGGTAAATCTTGTAACTCATGAGTGGACGTTGTCGGGAGTTCGCGTCTCGGCATTCGTCAAACCCAAGTTTCTGTTCTTACAACCCCGAAATCCGAGAACGCGATAATTCTTGAGATAACCTTGGTCAACGATTAAAGGTCAAAAAACTAACCATGGTTAAATTTGGTGCTCGGCATTTCGCCACTCGTCACTTTCTTTTATAAAGTTAAGGCGTCTATAATCCCGACTCACGAGGTTACGACATGATTATGGAAAGATTAATTAGTAACCTAATCTAAGATTTTCTTCCCGTATTTTGAGCCTTAATTATCGCCACATCACGGTATCGCAACTAGGCATACCATTCTCCCAAAAATCTTTCTTCGAACTTCCAAGTCGCGATATGGCGAATAAATTAACTATGCAATTAATAACGCTCCAAACCATGATTACTATTAATTGAATCCAAGACGGCCCTCGTAGCTTCGCAAGTTGAAGAGTCAAAATGTTAGAAGAAAATTCACGATGAAGCGAACAGCGAGAAAATTATTTAAGTTGCTAAGATTTGAAATTTTAAACGAGATGTGTCTCGTCCCGTGCATCGAGGATTGCGCATTTCCCAAAATACCTACTTGCTCTCCATACCCCGACTGCCTGTCAATCTGCCGAACATTGATGACATTAATGAAGAATTAGGGTAAATCCACGAATAAACAAGATCGGATTTACGCAATAAATTGTTTCTAAATTGCGATTTGACAGACTTAATTCAAATAATGCAGAGTTTTCAAATATATACGGGAGTTTCATTTTATTTTTAACATTTCTCATAAGCACACGGAGCTCACCTTTCTCCTAGTGAACTAATCTCTACATGTATACATAGGTCTATCGCAAAAGAGAGAAAACACAGGTTTCAAACATGGCTCCAAGGAGAGCAGCGAAGGCGAATATCAAGTTTGCAGGGCAAGGCCTGGATAATGTCTCTGACACTTCGCACCGGAGTGGCGGTTCAGTCCCTAGCTGGACGTTCGTTTCAGATATTCTACAATCTGATTTGGTAAATTACTCAGACTTCGATGACAATGATAACGAAAAGGATGACCTGAACACTAAATACAAGATATTTGTTCAGTCTGGAATGCACCTGGTTGCAACCAGACCACGGTTGTTGCCATATTACGACATGATCCGATGGGCGTTGGACCACATAGACCTACACACCAGAACTATCCTAAATGATCATCGGGTCACGGTCGAGACTTTTAGACCAGAGCATATCCAAACTATGTACAAGCTCCTAGCAACATCTGAATACACATATAACACTGAATTCCTGGAGGGATTCAAAAAGAAGGAATGCACTGAGTTTGACAAAACCATGCCTGGTTTGATAAAAGATTGGGTTTCGCGCTCTACCAAATTTAGAGTAAATGACCAGGGCATCTATTCAATTGCTTTGCTTGAGCCACAGTATATGTATGTGGCGATGATGACATGTCGACTGTTTGGAAAGGAGGATACAACGCATTTCTATGTTGCCTGGGTACCTCTCATATTTCGGGTAGCAGAGGGTTGCTCATTTAATTGGGAAAAGATACTCTCGGACAGTCTTTTCACTCGGGTCACTGATTACCGAGAGCAGAAAGAAAGTGGAAGACCATCCTCTTTTTTCATGTCTACGTATATCATGGATGCGATATGTTCTATGACTCCATTCCCTTTGATGAACTGGGCTTGGATTCCAGCCAAAGAAAAGGCTGTACATGAGTACCACGACAAACTGTGGGAAGGTAAAGTAGACAAATATATTTATGAAGTTTTCAACTGGGTGATGGTGCCCCTGCACATCGCCATTTTTGGTCGTTCGCCACCTCGCATATCGGATAGCATTGATGCAAATCTGAGTGGCATCGCAGACTGGTACGTAGAAACAGAGTTTTCCTACTTCAGAGTGTTCGGAGCTGATGTTCCCCCTCTCGCGCTACCACTGTTCATCCCCGACAAGCTGGCATGTCGCGAGATTGCCCAACAAACAGTGATCAGCGGAGTAAGTAAAGAGCTCAAAGCATCATCGAAGAAGGTATGGCCGTTTTTCCTCGTTCAACTAAATTAATATTCTTTATTGGATTTTGGACATGCTAAAGCCGAGGTTGCAACCTTAGAAGACTTGAGTTTGGTCTCTATTGAGTATAAAAAGCATGATCCTCAGAAAATTGTAAGCACCCATTTGTCAAATTGTGGGTTGAAGAAGTTTGAACACGCGTGCTCACCCTTGGATGATATTTTTTGAGGGGCGAGGTTCTATGGGGAAGTGCTAGTTCAGATTAGATCTTTAGCACCCGAGGACATGGCCTCTGTTTTAAATTTTTAGGAGCATAGAAAAAGATGTCTCCCCGTTGTGCTGGGAGGTTTGGGTCTTTCCAAGGAAAAAGGGAAGGATGCTGAAGGTTTCGAAGAGCAAATTCCTAACCCCAAAAAACATCAGGAAGGGGAGCATGAGAATAATCCCGAAACAGAACAAGAGACTACAGACCCACCCAAGGAGCATATCCCATAGGTGGAAGTAACAAACACAGACTCGCCAGAAACTCAGAATCCAGAGACTGAGACGATGACCTCTGATCCTCCGAAGGAGCAGGACTCACTCGTCACACCAGGAAAGGCGGCGAAGAAAATCGGGGAACCCATCACTTTTGTCACCCCTTTGCATTCGACGCAAGGGAATATAGAAGAGGGATGGATTTTTGGTGAGAAGCTAATGCCTATTAGAGCAGAAGAGATTCCACCAAATGAGTTCTTCTTTGACAAAAAGAGGAAAGAAGTTGTGAAAAGGGAGTTCTACCAGGATGAAGGATCAATAGCTAAAAAATTCAAAGTGATGACAGATGGAAAGAATAAAAAGAGTGAGGAATTCGCCACAGAGATCGCAGGGACGCTAGGAGCGTATGCGTCGGCAAATCAATTCTCGGTCGGGATGTTGAAAAATCATCTCAAAAGAAAGAATCGCTTGATCAAGACACTCGAAGCCCGAGTAGCTTCGGCCGCAGAAAGCGCTAAGAATTAGATGAGTGGAGAAATAGAACTAGCCCGATTGGTTGATCAAAAGGAAATTGAAGTACTCAAAACCAAGTTGGAACAAGCAAATTCAGTGATCCGAGATGGTCGGGTACAGGCAAGTCAACAGAGGAGTATGATCACAGGGTTACAGGCTCAGTTAGAGGTTTCTGAAGAAAAAATGATCGATGTCGAGTGGTTTAAATCCCGAGCGATTGATATCAGGGGCAGGATCTCTTCTATACAAAAAAGTTTGTTAGACAAAGTGGGGGTGATCCAAGAGGATTGCATGTTAATGCATCATATTTCATAAAATCGGACTGTCAAAGAAAGGAATGCAGAGGCTGCTCGGGTCGCTTTTCAAGAGGCGGTGATAGCTACCAACAACAGGTTTTTGACAGATTCTCTAGGACTCACCATCGCTGAACAAACAAGAGGTAATATTATGTTAAAGGATTGGGAACATAATATTACCTTAAGCAAGGAACAGGCTCAAAAAGTAACCAATTCATTACAAGAAGCCTTGAATGCCATAAATGGCAAGCTTCTAGGAATGGAGAATGGAGGTGACTCAGAGACGCTACGGCAAATGAATGTAGATCATATCTCCCTCGATCTAAAGGAGAAGAATGAAATAAATTCGATGGATATCTCTAAGATGGACAGGGTAGATATGGCTCAAGTTGATAAACATTTGATTCAACTGAGCGCACAACTCAGTGCTCTTCACATCATTGACGCACAAATAGGTGATAAACTTCCACAGTTGGCTCGAGAGTGCTATTTTTCCGAGGCCAGCTATCAAGCAGAGCCTTCACAGCTTGTATCCCAGTTCATGGACAAATGTATCATATGTACCGAATCCACGCAAAGACAAGCACCTGGCACCTTTTGAAAATAGAGTTGAAGAGATGGAGTGATTTTCCTCCTCACAGCTGCCAAGCGGAACCTTCACAGCTTGTATCCAGTTTATGGACAAATGTATCATATGCACCGAATCACGTAAAGGCAAGCACCTTGCACTTTTTGAAAATAGAATAGGAGAGGGAAAATTTGTATAAATAGATCACAAAAAGAAGAGCGCCAATAGGGACCTTTTTGGTACTAATTTGTAAATAGAGTTTTGGCATTAAGAAGTTAATACAAGCAAATTTGAATTTTCCCGATTCCGTCCCGACTGTATTATAAGTTTGTTTTCTTTATGTTTCATGTTTCACTTTATTCCACTTCTTATAATTGACGTGTATCGCTATAATTTAGTACGACCACAACTATAGCGAAGGGATTTCACCTTTCTGTAATTGGTTATTGTCTTTCCTTTGCACCAGCTATCAGCGGGTGTAAGACCAATTTGCATTTATAGAATTATATGTTTATTTACACTGTGTCGGTTATTTCCATACTAATATCTTCTTCTGTGTATGTGTGAGTTTTTCTATTAACAGGAACCTTACGTATCTGCAGCTTAATTTTTTTCTTTCATACTCGTCTTTTTATTAAAAATAATACTGTTACGGGAAAGGGCCTTCTGTTTGCATTTCTATTTTATTCTTAAAGTTAAAATTTCTCTTTCTTAAAACCAAATTGAAACAGCGTTAAAATCTCTCTCTAAATCATTTACATACTGGTATTGTTCCTCAAATGACTGTCGCTATAGCAACTCAACCTAATATTCAACCCAGACTCTCTAATCAAAATCATATCGCTTTAAATCTCTTTGATACAATTCTTAAAACTGCTAACACCCGAGAGGAATTAGAACGTTCATGGGCAGCCATTGAACAATATATTACTACCAAGGAATAGTTGGAAGCTAGAAAACAAGAACGTAGAAATCCTCATTAGTTTCCCATATCGAAGGTTAGTGTAATCCTTTATCAACCTTTAGTATACTTTCGGATGCCTTGACACTGTACTTTAAAGCCTTAAGTACGGACTCAGGAACAACATCTTTCTAGTGCTGTTGCCGGGGACGCGAAGTTATGAAATCTTTTCCCTGGGAAAACGACAAACTATTTCACGGATAGTGTTACTCTTTGATAGTGAACATAGAGTGCACACAGTTTTAAGGCTTTTTAAAAAAAATCTTTCACTTGGCAACTCCACTGAAACACAAACTGGCGTCTGGTAGAATAAATACCAGACAGAACCTGGATGGAAAGATGATTACGCCTGTTAATGATCCTGAAAAATTTTTAAAAGCGAGAGGCTCGTTTGAGGCAACCTCTACCGTTCATAAGCCCAAAAACCCTCTTTTAAAGACTAAATGCCCTTCAGAACCTCCTACTTCCTGCAGCCCTCTGTCTGATACTAGAGATCTGAAAATAGACTACTTTGAATTTAGGAGTGAGATCCATCAGACTTTCCCATCTATAAACAAGGGAAAAGGTCCTTTAGAAAGATCGTTGTCATTTGACATACCAGCCTTTCTTCAACAGAACTTCCCAGTCTCACCTGATTCAAAAGAGTGTGTTACATCCTCATTTCCTACTCCCAAGTCGATGACAGGTGTCGGAGGAGGAGGTAATGTCCCTCCTCCCAGAGTATTTGCAAAAGTAGTAGTGAGATACGCTCCCCTACTTTTACCCGTTCACCTACATGATTTACCTGATAACTACATCAAAAATCTTCCTAAGTTTACTGGGGAGGGAGATCTAACCGCAGCTGAGCATATAAACTTTTTTGACCAGTTCGCAGACATCTATGGTATTGAGCATGAGGATGTTTATTTGATACTTCTTGTACAGACCTTTGAAGGACAGGTCCGAGCTTGGTTTAGGAGCCTTCCTGCAACTTCTATTCGGACATATGATGCGTTGGAAGATGCTTTCCTTAGACAATGGGGAGAGCGGAAAGATCACTTATATTACCTTACCGAGTTTGGGTCTCTAAAGAAAAAGAACTCAGAAACAGTTATGGAATTTATTCTGAAATTTAACAAACTATATAATAAAATTCCAGCCCCGGTTAAACCTCCCGAACCCTCAGCCAAAGTAACCTTTGCGGGAGCTTTCAAACCTGATTTTGCTCTACTTTTGCGAGAAAGAAGAGGAGACACTCTAAATAGAATGCAAGATGATGCTGTCGAAATAGAATCTAATATGATGGCTTCAGGCAAGTTAAAGGCTAAAGTAGAAACAGTCAATCGAGAAAATAGATGCTATAGGGAACCAGAGGGTCCTTTGGGGTCAAATAGATATACTGATGACAAAGTAGATGATATGGCCCGAATAATTAAAGAACTGTCTAACAAAATCTCTAGGATGGATTTGGATCATGCTAAAGATGATTCTTCTAACAAAAAGGACTTCAGGAGAAACCCAAATCCCCAAAATTAATAGAGGCAAATAAAGAATGAAGATCAAAGAATACAAGCTCCACTAAAAAACGAAAATTTTATAGGAGAAAATCACCTCCAAGATTTCGGAGATTTGGAAGATGAAGTTGCGTGTTTCGGTGATGAATGTTCCCAGTCATTTTTGACCAGGGAAGACTATGAGAAATCTTTAAATGCCTCTCAACCTTCTAATGAATATGAAGAAGGTGATCATCCTGACCTCCGTGTATCTCAACCAGAAACAGAAATGATAGCGGCTGATTTTCAACCCAAATACAATCTAAGATAAAAAAATAACACCACCTCAACTGACCAACCTAAAAGAATAATTCAAAGGGGTCAAGCTCATGAACCTCCTTTGGAAGAAACATTGTTACCCAGCAATAAAATCAAGGTAGCAAAAACTCAAGAGTCTGACGTGAAAAAAGTTGAAACCCAAACAAAAGAAACTAAACCAGTGGATAAAGTTATATGTTTGGCTAAGATCACGAGTGATAAAGCAGTCCAGAAAAATAAGTCGGAAAGGAAAAGCTCGGACGTCTTAACCAAAGAAACAGACAAGGTAAATTTATCTTTCAATTTCGAAAATTAATTAAATAAAATTAAGATACCGATTCCTTTGGTAGAATTAGCAAAAAACCCCACTTATCGGAAGCAAATCACCAAAATAATGGGTGTCTATGAGTAATAAAGTCACTCTGATGTTATAAACCTAGAAGACGACAGACCTAACATCACCTTTGGTCCTCATTTTGAGGGATCTAAAGATAACGTCGCTCCTTTCTATATCACCCTGCATATACATGATCTGTTACTGCATAAATGTATGTTAGACTCTGGGGCTTCACATAATGTTATGCCCAAAATTATAATGGAGAGGCTGGGCCTCCAGATCACTAGACCCTATGGATATCTATACTCTTTCGATTCAAGAAAGGTTAAATGTATGGGGATGATAAAAGATCTGGTTGTTACCCTGGCTCAGGTCCCGGTCAAGAGTATCTTGATGGATGTGGTTATTGCAGATATTCCTCCCAAATATGGTATGTTGTTATCCAGATCATGGGGAGACAAGTTGGGGGGTTCTCTACAATTGGACATGTCATACGCCACAATTCCTATATTTGGTGGTCAGTTTACCCGGTTGTACAGAGAAACAAGATTGGCGTATACTGTCAGTGATCCTCAGAATCCAAATAACTTTCCCATTTACGTTGCAGACCAAGATTTGGGAAATTGCATATTGTCTTTTGATGATGGTTTAGATGGGTGTCCAGAAGAACTCGATATGAAGCAAGAAGAGCTTAGCCCCTTGACTGAAGAACTATGAAAAAGTGGTATCTGAAAGATGTACTTCGATGGCACTTTGTCTTCCGAAGGAGCTGGTGCTGGCATACTTTTAGTAGCGCCTGAAGGTAAGTTTATTGTTCCTTTCTCATATCATTTGTAGTGGGATATAGATTACACCAATAACGTATGTGAGTATGAGGCATTAATCTTAGGTTTAGAGGCTGTAAAGAAGTTAAATATAAAAAACTTGGAGGTTTACGGCGACGCTGAATTGATAGTAAAACAAGTAAACCGACAATACCAAGCCAAGCATCCCAGACTAAGAACATACATAAATTGTGCTTGGGATTTGATGGAGAATTTTTTCTCGTCTATAAAAGTCCATTTTATTCCTCGCACAGGGAATCTACATGCTGACGCATTGGCTAAGGCAGCCTCAACCTTTTCTTCTCCCATGAACGTTAAGCTGAAATATCATATTGAAATCAGATATAAACCCTCTATACCCGACAATGTCAGACACTGCCAGATTTTTGAAGATGACGAACAAATTCAAAAATTTCTTATGGCAATAGGTGAGTTCTATGAAACTTATCCAGACCAATAAAACCAAAACAAACCGATGTGGATTATGCAAGAGGGTGAAGATCCTGAAACCTTTCGAGATAAAATAGTGGATCATCGCATGTTGGCCCTTAAAAACAACCAGATCCCAAAAGGCTTAATTCCTTTAGAAAGACTCTTCGACCAGAACGACATACCTGTGAAATCCACTTTGCAGCCCCAACCAGAAGAGGTGGAGGATTGCGACATAGGAACTGAAAAACAAGCCAGGATAGTAAAGATATCTAAATTCCTCCCTCCCAAGGTAAAAGACCAATACAAAGACCTACTCAAACAGTATATAGATGTTTTCGCCTGGTCCTATGAAGAGCTTCGAACGTATGATACTTCCATAATTGAGCACAAGATACCGTTGAAGCCCGGGAACAAGCCTTTTAGGCAAAATCTTAGGAAATTTAACCCCATTTTGTTGCCTGTCATTGAAAAGGAAGTTAAGAAGATTTTAGATGCGAAAATAATTGTACCTCTAAGGTACTCAAACTGGGTGGCAAATTTAGTCCCTGTCAGAAAAAAGAACGGAGAAATCAGACTATGTATGGATTTCTGGAACTTGAACAGGTCCTCTCTTAAGGATAATTATCCACTCCCCAAAATGGACCACGTCCTGGAAAGGGTAGTTGGAGCAAATCGAATGTCTATGATAGATGGGTTTTCTGGGTACAACCAAATCACCATGAACGAGCTAGATAGAGAAAAAACCTCTTTCACCACACCATGGGGTACATTCATGTATGATAAAATGCCTTTTGGTTTGATGAATGAAGGGGCTACATTCCAGTGTGCTATGGACATCGCTTTCATCGGAGAAAGAGACAAATTCGTAGTAATCTACCTTGATGATTTAACGGTTTTTTCTAAAACTGATGAAGAACATTTGATCCATTTAAAACAGACTTTTGAAAAATGCCGCAGGTATGGCCTATCTTTGAACCCAAAGAAATCACATTTCGCTATGTAGGAAGGTAAGCTTCTGGGGCATATCGTATCTAAATATGGGATCATGATCGATCCTAAGAGGATTGAAGCAATACAAACTATCAGGATTCCTAGGAACTTAAAAGAAATTCAATCTTTCTTAGGAACAATAAATTTTTTACGAAGGTTTATACCAAATTTTGTTGAGATTGTCAAATTGATCACAGGAATGTTGAAAAAGGATAGCAGAGTAAATTGGACGACCGAGGCTAAAGCGTCGTTCGAGCATATTAAGAAAGTCATCAGTGAAGCACCTGTGTTAGCAAGCCCAAATTACTTGAAAGATTTCCTCATCTTCTTGTTCTCTTCTGAGCATACTATCACCGCGGTGTTGCTACAAAAGGATGATGAAGGTTTTGAACGCTCGATCTCATTTTTTAGCAAGAGCTTTAGAGACGCCGAACTAAAATATGATATAATAGAAAAACAGGCATACGCGATGGTGAAAGCGCTTAAAGCATTTAGAACTTACGTTCTGCATTCAAAAATTATCGCGTACGTACCAACTAGTGCTGTGAAAGATATATTGGTATAGTCGGATAGTGATGGAAAACGAGGGCGCTGGCTCGCTAAAATACAAGAATTTGATCTGGAAGTCAAGCCTACTAAATTGATAAAGGGGCAGGGTCTGGCCAAACTCTTGGCTGAGTCGAACCTTAGAGCTCTTGACATCAATTGCCTACAAGGGGAAGATGGAGACACACATTTGCAAGAGCCGGATGACCAGACACATCCAAGCAAGGTTGAAGAAAAATTCAGGTCATCAGGATGCTATAAAGATATAGTTTTCTATTTGTTGAACCTGAAATGTCCAGATGGACTAACACCAGCCAAATGCAAAACTCTAAAACTCCATGCTGCAAAATATTGCATCTCCGAAAATCAACTATATTGGAAGGATCCACTCGGGTTCTTACTAGTCTGTTTGGTTGAGTCGGAAACTCCATGGGTTATGGAAGAATTTCATGAAGGAATCTGTGGAGGACACAATGCATGGAGAGCCACAGCCTACAAGATCCTGAGGGCCGGATACTATTGGCCAAAACTATTTTCGGACATCAATGCCAAAGTACGTGCCTGTTACTCATGTCAAATATTCGCTGGTAAGCAGAAACTCCCTTCACTACCACTCATTCCAGTCAAAACTGAAGCCCCATTTCAACAATGGGTATTAGACTTCATAGGGGAAATTAATCCCCATTCCAATGCTCAGCATAAGTGGATTTTAACAGCCACAGATTATTTTACAAAGTGGGTGGAAGCAATTCCAACCAAAAGGGCAACAGACTCGGTGGTGATCGACTTCTTGGAAGATAACATCTTTTCGAGATTCGAGTGTCCCCGAAAGATTGTTACCGACAATGCCCAGGCCTTCAAATCCATGGCTATGATCAATTTCTATCAGAAGTACAGTATCGTTCTCATCCATTCCACTGCTTATTACCCTCAGGGAAATGGATTGGCCGAATCATCTAACAAGAGCCTGGTAAACATAATAAAAAAAGTACTGGATAAAAACAAAAGGTCCTGGCATGTGCATTTGAAGTACGTGTTGTGTGAAAATCGCATCATCACTAAAAGGTCTATCGGCATTTCGCCGTTTCAGTTGGTCTATGGGACTGAGGCAGTTCTGCCTATAAACTTAGCATTTCCAGTGATGAAATTATGGAAGGATCAGAATGATGAACCCAATCATGTAACCAGGAGAATTAATCAGCTGATCAAGGTTCAATAGCACAGAGTGGAGGTTGATGAGAAAATGCAGAAATACCAGGACGATATGAAAGCATTATTCGACATCAAGGAAAAGAACAGAGAATTCCTCCCAGGTGATTTAGTGTTAAGATGGGATACAATAAGGGAAGAAGCCGCAAAGCATGGAAAATTTGATCACCTTTGTTATGGGCCATTCAGGGTCTCGGCTCCAGAAGGAAAGAATTCCTTTCTTCTGAAAAATATTGATGGAGAAGTTCTCAGCGCCCCGATCAACGGGCGATATCTAAAGCACTAAATGCCGTGACAGTCATCGATTCAAAAAACTAAAATAAAATAAATAAATAAATATATGTAAATTATTATGTATATATATTTGTAAATAAATAAATTTGTTCAAACATGTACTATTAATTTTTGGTTTTCGTTCCTAAACTCTCAACACATTTTCAATAAAATTTGTATTTGTTTTTACAGGATTCTAGCTGCAGACGAAACTAGCTCAAAAATTAAGGTGCAGGTCGGTGTTGGAAATAGAACAACATAAAACAGGTGATATTTAAGATATTTTCATAATCTCATAGAGAAAGTGAGAAGAAAAGATAGAGGTGAGATTTCTAAATACACAGGTCATAAGAGGCTGTTTAAGCAAACTAAGGTAACATTTTTCAAATTTGCCATATAAAGGGTTAGATAACAAGAATATTTTCAGTTTCATAATCTTCAAATAAAATTATTTAATTTGAAGGAATACATTAAACCTAAAACAGTCATCCATAATTTTTGTTCCTAAATGTATTCGAAAATCAGTCCCAAAATGTGGTGACCCTTTTTATATTAAGCCATTGAATTGTTGCCTTGTTTTTTGTCTATCTTTGGGCCTAACTTTCAGTGAGTCACTATCTTCCCGAGTCTTTGCGAAGGAGTAAAAGTTTTTCATTTTAAACCTCAGGGATTTCGAAACAGATCTTAATAAGAAAGTTGGTCTTCACAACTACTCAATCTTCTGCTAAGCCAAGGAACGTTTATAGTGATCCTAACTTTCCTAGGTTTTTCAACAACATCGAAAAAATCAAAGCTTGCTTGAACAGGATGTCCCTTAAATTTTTTATTATTCTCCCCTGTCTCCATAGGAACGAAGGTCTTGTGAGGGTCAAAGGAAGGTTGATACCGAGTAATAAAAGTAAGTTGATAGACCTCTGATAAAAAATATTACACAGATCTCAACCCTAATATAAACTGATTGCTCCCATCTTCATGTTTTAAAAGTAAATACTAAGACAGGTGGTGAAAAGAAATTTAGAAATGATTTCCCCCACATAGTCCATTAAGACGATGAAAGGAAATTCAGAAATTATTGCCCTTGTCTTAGCGTTTAAATGCACAAATATTTTCTGAAGTTGTGAAAAGAAATTCAGTGAAAAAGGGGTCAGACAACTTCACCGGGGTACTAAACAAGCTCGCTGGCAGTGAAGCAATGTATTAGAGATCTGTAAGGTTGTTACGCATAAATATCAATCTACTCCGGTAACCAACACTTTCTGAAAGCCTGATCATTTCCCCAAATTCCGATGGGACTTCCCTATTTAAAATTGTATAATAACGCTCTTTTAATGCAAGCTGAGAATCGTAAGATCTGTTGAATATCCTAGGGTCATTTTGACTGTCTTAAAGCATCCCCAAAGTTAGTATGAGAAAGGGAAGGTTGTGAAAGTGACTTCAGCTGTGTTTGGAAAGAGTATCTGAGTTCAAAAAAAAAAAAATCTGAGGTACAAAACGAGGATTTCCCCCCC
>JASDQU011403191.1:8798-20001 GCA_032191745.1 Picea mariana
TTGTCTAAATAACCCAAGTCATTTGGATTAATCCACTCTGACAGGTTTAGCAGCTTTGTTAGCCGATCTAAGTCCTAGGAAAACAAAAGAAAAAACTAAGCTAAAGAAACTAATCTAACTGAAAAACAACTTCTGTAACTATATACAAATCTAAAATATATATATAGTTTACTAACTAATATTATAAAACAATAATTCTACTTATTAAATGTTTAGCTATCAATACAATTAAAGCTTCATTATATATGTACAGTATTTACAGAATACAAACTTTGATCTAAATTTGCAAAATCATTTATAAATTGTCTTATGACAACGAAGCTATTATTTTTGGATTTTTATAACTTTTATGAAAAATAAATGAAACAACAACTATCTAACTAAGAAAAGAAGATAATAATCTGTACTATATATCTATTTAAACTATAGAGAATTCTTGAATTAATTGACTATTAAATTGCAAATAACAAACTAACCTGAAGTAGTGCTTCCTATTTGTCCTGTGCACAGTACTTGATTTAGCTGTTTGATGGGGCAAACCTGCACTAGATTTTGCTAAAATCTTCTCGTAAACAAGATGCAACGACACTCTTAAATATGAATGATAGAACAAACAAGAGATATAGTAACAACAATCTTATAGTTTACAGATCATCACATTTAGATAAATCCCAGTGCGAAGATTCGTACATAACTTGTTCATTTAACAAAGAAGATAAACCTTTTATTCATTAAATTAAAACAGGGTAACTTCTATAAGTAAAATGAGATACATCAAATATGGACAAATCTTAACTCATATCGCATCAACCTGTAACAAATATTGATATCTAATGTAGTCAATAATTTGATTACAAATTAAAATGCACAGAAACTTGAACAAAAGTAAGATGAATTGAAGCTAAAGCCGTACAAAAAATCCACTTCTATTCGAGTCTGTATAATCATCATCCCATAGTCTCTGTTCTCCCAACAGTGATGGATTGTTTACAAAAAATAATAAGTATATAAAGGCCACAGGGTGAAACATTCCCTGTGGAAATTATCAAAAACAGTTTGCAAAAAATATGGAAACAATCTCCCAGATTGCTATTTCTACCTAAGACTAACAACCTAATCCCAAAAATGTATAACAAAAGGCATGTTCTAAAATGCCATTATCGATCCAACTCCCATTAGAGTTCGTGTGTACCTGTAGATGGACAAAAATAAACAATTTTAGATAGTGTTTAATTGTAAAATCAACAAAAATTCAAATTTTATGACTAGCTACAGAATCTCATGATTCTGTAGCTAGTCATATTTACAAACAAAATCGTATTAAATTAATCCAATGGTAACAGAAAATGTATGCGATCTATCACACAAATCCTTTATTACTAATTCAAAGCAAACCAAAATCGTTTATGCTAAATCGAAACAAACAAAATCGTTCTTGCAAATTCAAAACAAACATAATCGTTTATGCTAATTCAAGACAAACCAAATCATTCTAAAATTATTGTTGAAATATCATATCTTGGCTATAGGGATACGATTCGGTCAGGATAACTTCGAATTAACGATGGAATTGGCTACCTCAACATTTTTTAACATGACAGAGCCTGTGTTCATTTGCCTCTTATCGTTAGCTTGCAGTCTATCATTTTCCTTAGTTAACACAGTCACCCGGTCCTCCAAGAACTTAATTTGGGATTGCAACAGAGGAACATCTATATAGTATCGTTCAAGCCATGAGTTGCATTCATTTCACTATGGTTGATCGGGTCGTGTCATTACAGGTGAGAAATCTTTTAAATTACTAGGGGTTCCACTGTCAAACTTGATCTCGGGGAAGTTGGGCTCATACTTAAGGCATGGTGGGAGGTTGGATACGTATTCATAGGGCTTGGAAGAACACAGGCCGTGTGAGTATGGGTACTCCTTGGTCAGAAATCGCTCGATTTCAGAATCCGAATCTTAACTCAAAACAATAGGCTTCTGATCCGTGTTTTGTTTGGGTTTATTGCGAGCACACCTAGATACCCAATGTGCAACCTTCTTACCCTTACTATTGACATTAGTATAATCCTTGCCCTTTTTTCTTGTAGGCCTCTTAAGAGGCTTAGCACTGTCTTTTAAACATGAGTCAGGCAGGGTGTCATTTAGGTCATCATTAGTGTAGGTTGAGGGTTCAATATTGGGTAGGAGGGTAGGAGGGGCCACGACATGCCCGACAAGGGTTTCAGTGACCACAGTTTTGTCCACTTGACCAATTTCAGGAGTGGCAAAGCCATTCCTCAACAAGAAAGCTTCCCAACAGTCTGCACTCAACCTTAAAAGATGGACTATGACAATTTTTATCAAACAGTGGTGGAAGAGGCTGGAGTCGGCCTTCTCCCTCTTGTAACGTTTAGCCATTTTATACAGACTGCGAAGGAGGTAATGAGGTATATTCAAAGGGAAATCTATGAAGTTCATAAGCAGCCGGAGATGGTAGAGAAAAACTAAACCATCTATACCTTCACAAGTAATGAATTGCTTAACAATGGCCAACAAATCATGTCATCGAGACTTAAGGGTTGTTACCGGCATACGTTTGTCACAACTGATAATTTTTCTCAAGGTAAACAGGAGCGAACATGGCACTTCATCCAAATTCAAATTCTTAAACCATTTCTGCCCTTTGGCTGGCAAACCTGTGGATGAGCTGAGGAATTATTCATTTAATTTGACTTGGATGTCCCCAACTTTGGCCTTGCATCCATCAAATGTGAGGGAAAATTGTTGAGCGACTGCGAGGTTGAAACCCTCGAATTTTTGAATAAAGATTAACAAGCCATTACTCTCCAGGTCCTCATGAGCGTTATCAAATAAAAACAGCATTTGGATACCATTAGGTTCTATGCGCACTACAAGATCCATAGGAGACAACATACAATCAATAGGATAATTGGTGTGGGGGTTTGTTTGGTAGACACAGGACTAAATTTCCATAGGTTTTCCCAAAACAAACAGAGGTAGCCCGAGGTGAAAGGCAGACGTTAATGCTTATGTGTGCGAGGGTGGTGGAGTCGATTGAAACCATAAAAAACATTCATGTTGGCATGTACAACCGACGGCGCCTTGGTAATAGATGCATTCAAATCACAATCAAAGAATTGTAAACCAAATATCAAATGGATTATCATATAATCGCATAACCAAAACTTGATCCGAATGTTCAAATCAACAATAGCATTTGTATGATATGAAAAAAAAAAACACTAAATGGAACATTGCACCAAGGATTTAATCACAAAGTTAATGTGTTCTTATGAAACCATTGCACCAAGGAATTTGATCAAAGACAATAGAATATCATATCACCATTGTATTAAGGATTCAATCAAAGACACCAGATACTCATTGCTTCATGAACTTATAAAATGAAACCATAGTAAAAAAAGTCAAATGCAAAGTGAGTAAGGTTTGGTGTTTTGACAAATGTATGACCATTATTGAGTTAGAGGTGAAATGACCACATGGACAAAAGGATTCATAACAATCCAGAGATGATTTAATGCCATCAACATGAATTCCAACTCAAGGTTTTCACGCTTGCAGTTGTGAAAATGAAAACGAAAGGCAGGTGTGCGAAAGCCAAAGATAATAGTGTCGTTTTTTTAAATAATTGCGATGAGTATTGAGGGTTCAAAACCCTTGTGTAGGCAGCTTATAAGGAAAAATAAGAATTGCAATATGGCTGCCAACAGTGTGCTATTTGGGTTTGATTGATTTACTATGATATTAGTACATGTGAGATGATGATATGATGTGGACATGTTCTGACATGATCTGTTGATGATGCAGGCTAATGATAGCTTGCCGACCAGACTCACATATGGAGTAAAGGGGTCACACATGACTACTAGAGAGGTTGAGGGAGAGGTGTGGACAACAGCCCTGCCGCAACCTACTAGCACTTCTGCCATGGCTCAAACTTTAGGTTAACAATTACCTAGTTTGAGAGGACCCACGATGCTATGAGGGAAGACTATGACAGTCGCTCATGATGATTCTAAGGGGCAGGCAATAAGGCGGGGCCTTATTCCTTAGAAGCCCTTAGTCTCCCACAAGTTCACCTGGCGGAGTGTTGACTCTAGGGGTTATTGATGTCTACCAATCAGTTAAGAGGTGAGTGGCACCCTTGGAGCACATCGTGTATCCTAAAGGGCACATCGCACAAAAGAAACAAAAGAGGCGAGTGGCACCCTTGGAGCACGTCGTGCGTCCTGAAGGGCACATCACGCAAAAGAAACAAAAGAGGCGAGTGGCACCCTTGGAGCACGTAGTGCATCCTGAAGGGCATGTCGCGTTGATGATGATAAAGGAACGAACCTAGATGGCCCTAAGACAATTAACACATTAAGAAATATTAAAAAAAACAACTCCCCTGATTAAATGTTGCCTAGTCCAGAATCTAAGTTCTAGGTCTAAAACGTTGCTAAGGGTAAAATTTTGTCTACCCTTAAGAAAATATCTCAAAAAAAAATAAAATTGTAAATTTTAAAATAAAAACCACTTAAGCGATAATTTTGGTCTTCATAAATTTTTGGGTAAAATGAAGGGAGTATGAAATTAAATAAAATATGTGGATAAAATGTAAAGAAGAAATTTATTGTTTTAACTTTTGATAGTCTAAAAAAAGAAACTAAATTAATAATAAAAGTAAAATAGGTAATTGCACAACTGTCAATTCTAGCTGATTAGAAGGGGAAAGAGGGAAATAAAAATTAGGAAACTAGGGAATGAGGCAACCTAAAAAGGGAAAGAGGGGAACTTATGGTAAAAAGTGGGAGGTCAACTTGAAAAGAATCTACATTTAAAGAACCTTCTAAATTGAACTAATTTAGCAATTTATTTTTAGGGAAAGCTTTTAAAACCTGTAAGGGAATCTAAGGACACCTAGGAGTGATTTTAGGAGTAATCCTAGGTGGGTGAGGGAAATGAGACAATTAATAAATTAAAGAAATTAATTATTGGAGGAAAGTGGGGCAAGGATGACACATGTATGAAGGAGAATATTTAAAAGATTTTTATTAAAACTTAAATTAAATGAGATTTAGGGAAATAATGGAAGTTCTAAAACTCTATAAAAGAAAGGGAGGAGAAGGAAGAATGGGATCGACTATTAGTGTAATGTTACGCTACCGGATTAGTGACTTGACTGATTACTTGTGGGAGTTGGGATTTCCAGCTTGGAGAGGAGTGGTAGCTCGGCCTTGCGAGGTGAGTTGGGAGCTAGACATACCATCTAGATAGTGTGTGGCCCCTTTGTGGCTCGAGGGGATAAGGGGGAAGCAGAATACCCCTAGTGTTGGTTGGGAGGTACCAGTGAGGTCTCGACGATCGGTGAGCAGGAGCGACCTGGAGCGTGGGAACGCCATTCGAAGCGGGCGATCAGGCAACGATACGCTCTTTGATTTTTAGAGTAGAATGTATTAGGATTTATGATTTAGATCTTCATGTGTATTGGGTAATCTGGATGGAAGAACTTTTAACTTCAATCGGTGTTGGATCTCATTCGATTGAATGTTTTTTCTTTATCCACTTACTCCGGTGAAATCTTGTGTATTTATCATTGCTGTAAAAAGTTTACTGTGTAAATTTTGAGTAAACTCTAGCCTTGTATTTATCATTTCGTCTCCCTCCCCAATTTTTAACTCTGCCCCTTGTTTTATTTTTCTTTATATACATCTAGATTTTGTTTATCAACTAAACCTCTGTGAATATCATTCTTCAAATCTGTAATATTTATTAGGCAAAACTCTTGTGCGTTGAATCATGAAATGGTGGATGCCATGCTCTTCCCATACTCTGCAACCTTTTTTATTTTCCTTGGCTAATGTACCGGGCGAGTTACCTTTGGTTACTTCACTTTCAGACTGAGTAGACTTCCTTGACTATGGATTTTCCCCCTTGCTGTTATGATTTTCTGGTTATAACCCAAAACCTTTCTCTTATCAAATTTATCAAATTTTTGGTGTGTGAATCATCTTCATTTCTAGAAACACCTTAGCGAATTGTTGATGGTTCGTGATTTAAAAAAAATAGTTTTCTCTCTTGGTAATAAAACTTTACCTAATCGTTGATAGACTATTCTTAGCGCTAATCATTTTCCCTTTCTTCATTAAACCTTAGTGAATCGTGGATGGACACTGACTCTACATGACCATTTTTCTTTTGTAAACTAAAAAAATCATTGTTTAAATTGCGTTTTCTATAAACTAGACAGTGTCGGTCCCTTTAAACTCAACGAAACTATAGTTTTTTGGTAGCAGTCGATTTACAGTGATGTTAGCGATAGCATGCCATGTTTTAGCAGCAACGGTGGTGCATCCTTGATGAAATATCCTTGCCTTATGATCTTTGTATGCGATAATGCGCTGGAGGTGTTAATGTTGACAAATACTGTGCCAAACGCAGTGAATTGTTGTTATTATTTCCAGCCATGACTAATCTCGCCCTCAAATGATTAAGTCTGATTCTGGATAAGTTAATTTCCTTTGGAACAGTCAGTTAATAATAAACTATTTACCTGAGCCATCGACAATGATGGATTTAAAACCTAGCCAACTGTCAGCATAGTTTCAACTTCTCGGTGTTTAGAGATTTTTATTTTTGACTAGAACGCACTCCTAGCTTCACTGAAATTAAGAGTAGCTCATAATTGTAACCTTGAATTGGTTGAATGTACAGGGTTATGGATTTGAGTCCTTAATACCAAGGATGACACAGCTACGTCTAAAATAGAGAGAGTCGACATCTTTTGACAGAGTTAAAACCTCACCTTAAATTTTTACCAGCAGCAATAGCACTATCTGTATGACATTTATGCATAGCAAGGGCATCTGGTATTCTAGTATGCTCATGATTAAATGTGGTAGGTTGCTAGCTCTTGTTTAATGCGCGAATTTGGTGGTCATTTTGTTTAGCGTCGAGTACAACCCATGCTTCTGACCTTTAAGACTTAATCATCGGTGTATTGTTGAAGACTCAGATTTTTCTCATGCAAATTAGGGGTAAGACTCCCCATTAACCTTGATGTATTTGTTTTAATTCAGTATTCTAGTTTATCTTAATTAAGATTTTGACACTTAAATTTTTATATCAAGTGGTAATTCTTTATTTAGTTCCCTCAACGAGTTTCTGGTTTTTACCATTTTCACATACATTAAATTATTGGACTTATGCGGGATTGTAGGATGGAAGGAATAGTTAGCAAAAGTTTATCGCTCCAGAATTTTAGAGTCACATTAGCTGTATTGTCAGAGTTAAAAATTGGTGTGAGTTATGTTCGGCATGGTCCTCAAATTTAGGCGTGCTTGGGTGCTATCCTCAACTTAAGGAAAAAACATTTTAGACTTCTCCTTGGATTTATCATTGAACATTTACCATTTTTTATTAATTTGTATACCTTAATTATCGCTTGTTATTGAGGAGGGTGGAAGATTTTTGGGCAATGAGAATGACATTTGTGGAAGATATGATTGGACTTGCGTAAACTTGTTGTTTTAAAAATGGGTTTAGATGAATTTATAATGGAGTAAGTTAAGTTTTTTTTTTTAGTTTTCGTGAGTTCTGTTTTAAGTTTAATTAGGATTTTAGCGATGGTTGGAATTATTTGTTTAAATTATTAAAATTTCAATTTGCAGTTGTGAAGGATATTATGTTTAATTTATTATCAGTTAAATTATGATGAATACAATACAAAATACCCTTGATTAAGTTTGTTGTTATAAGACCACTAAAAGACCCAAAGGCAAGGGAAGATGCTCTAAGTTTGAATTAATTTACCTTCTGGTTATACAGTATTATATGCTTGAAATTAAGTGAGTCTCCTTAAGTTAGAAGGAAATTCCATTTTAGTGTTCATATGATGTTGGGTTACTGATTATTGATGGAAGGCATCACGTTCTTGAAATTAGTATTTGGCTTGGGTGTTCAATAAGACAGTGCTCCATAAGTGTGCATGTAAAACTTGGTAATGATGATTATTCTTGAAAATAATGCTCGGTTGATAATGGTATAAATGTTGTATTATTAAATTGTTAGAATTGATTGGTTACATGATTAAATTATGATTTAAAAGATGCCAGAAGTAGTTGGTAAGTTATGTCAAATTAGGATGTTGACCATGATAAACTGAACTTGAATTTAGAGTGCAATACTATTATTTATATTTTAAAGTTTAACCCAATTAAAGGTGAGACTTGTTGCTTTAATTGTCTTTGTATTGTAGTTTGATTAATAGCACAATCCCAAGCAAATACTGTATTAGTAGTGAGTAATTTAATGAGTTAGTAATGATTCACTATCACAATTTTCCTATTGGATAACCCTGTTGACTACGATCTTGATGGTTATGTTTTTATCATTATCTTAGTAGGTTGGGTCTGCTTACATTGGGTGGGATGTAGACACCTCCATGTTCCTCAGAACAGTCACCAACCCTGCGACCTTAAATGGTTAAAATCGATGGGAACCTAGGCTTGAGTATTTCTTATGTGTCTTGGAGGTCCTAACCATTGCAGGGTAGGATGGATGGGTAGTCGGTCTTTTTATTTTATCGGTTGATTGTTGTTATTTACTGGCAGATGTTGATGTGCATCTTAGATCTTTATGTTGATATCGCAATTGCATGTGTCATAATTCATCGTCATGTGGTGGTGCAGAGTATAATGGCTTGTTACCCTTGTACACATGCACACACAAAAAAAAAAAAATTGCACTTGTTATAAGTGGTTTGTCAGCACAACAAGGAGGATTGTTACATATGGTGTCAGAGCAGGTTCAACCCGCAACTCAGGATCGCTACGACTTGCGTTGACCTGATTTGATTATACTATTGCTAATCGAGTTGATTGTGTGCATGCAGGTAATCATGGTTAAAGGACGCCGCAGAGGTAGACGACGAGGTGCTAGGGGAGGAGGCGCAACACCTCCAGTAGCATCCATGCCTGAGGGGTCTAACCCCCAGGGAGATGAGCAAGTTCTCAGACAGGAACAGATAGCAGTTGGCGATGTAGTCGGAATGATGAGATCTTTTTAGCACATGTCTGAGGCACTAATCAACCGTTTGGATAGAGACGAGGCCAGGGAATCGACACCCACTGAGGTTCCATCATGCGCTCTGGTCGATACAGGTAACATTCACCATGAACTCGAGAAGGTCAAATTTCCCAAGTTCTTTGGTGCCTCGAACGGCGTTGCCGTCGAGGCATGGTTGGAGAATATGGCGATGTGCTTCGCACTCCACGATTACACCTCCAACATGAAGGTCCGCATGGAAGTATTTCAACTGAAGGGGAGCCTCTTCTATGGTGGAAGATTCTCCTATGGTCCATTTTAGAGGAATGGTTCCGAGAGAGGTACCTTTCAGAGGAATTCATTGAGCGTCAGCTCAATGAGTTCAACGCCTTTTGACAGGGAGGTTGTATGGTGCCAGAGTACGAGGCCTATTATGTGGAGTTGCTCCATTATGCTCTGCACCTTAACATGGAGAAACTTAAGGTCAACAAGTTTGTGTTCGTCCTTAACGATAGCCTACGTGCAAAGGTTAGGATTTGATGCCCCAAACCTTGCACGATGCCATTTAAAAGATCCTCATAGCAGAGGAGGATATTATCAGTGGGGCTCAGACCAAGACTCCAGCGAGATCAGTAGGGAAGGTTTCATTTGGAATGCAGCAGCACTAGACACCAACGAGACATACGTCGGGATATCGTGGCTTCCAAAGGGGATCCACTTTCACTACACCCTAGCGACCACCGCCACAGTAGCGGACACCTTATCGGGGACAACCGCATTAGCAGTAGCGTCACCCATAGCAGCAACAGTTTAGGCCTGTTCAGTAGAACAGACTAGGGTTCCAAGCCGGTGGGCCATCATCTTCTACTTCATATACTAGGACTACTAGGCCGAAGAAGGGGTGTTGGACGTGTGGGAAGCCACACTACCAGTACAACTATCCTGTGGAGAGGACCAAAGCATCCGGATCAGTAGGACCCACTACCATGGGAGATATGGGCAAGGCCCATTGGATTCATGCAGCGGTGAATAACCGCTAGGCAGAGCATCAGTCGGCTGTGCTTGAGACGACGGGTACTGTCGCTGACCAGACCCTTAGTATTTTGATAGATTCAGGTGCTACCGAGAGTTTCATTTCTAGTGTAGTGCTAAAAAGGATTAAGGTAAAGGTAGTCAAACAAGATGAGTTTATCTTTGTGGAGATGGCTTTGGGAGCCAAACAGAAGGTTGGAGGAAAGGTTGTGGACTGTATCCTTAACCTGGGAGAGTTTTTCACAAGGGCCAACCTGTTTGTCATGATCCTAGGATCTTATGATGATGTGATTGGTTGGAATCGCATGAGGCGATACTCAACTGTAAGACAAAACGGTTGAGCTTGGTCGATGACGAGGGTCAGAGATGTGTGATTATAGGCCAAAACTAGGGAGTTTCCCTAAGGTTCATCTCTTCCTTACATATACGAAAGAGTATGCACAAGGGGTGCAATCTTTATGCGATCCTTGCGTTAAACGAGAAGGGAGTAGCGGAAGGTCTAGAACACCTTTCAGTGGTGAGAGAGTTTGCAGACGTGTTTTTGGAGGAGTTACCTGGGATGCTACCGGAGAGGGAATTGGAATTTACCATAGACCTAAAACTGGGTACTGAATTGATAGTAAGAATGCCTTATTGGATGTCGACTCTAGAGTTACAAGAGTTGAAAATGCAACTGAAGGAGTTGTTGGACCTAGGACTGATACATCCTAGTGTGTCACTGTGGGGTGCACCTATTATTTTCATATGAAAGAAGGATGGATTGTTGAGGCTTTGCATTGACTACCGTCAACTGAACAAGGCTACGATCAAGAATCGGTATCCATTACCAAGAATTGATGATCTCTTCGATCAAATGAAGGGTGCGACGGTGTTCTCCAAGATTTATTTGCGATCAGGGTATCACCAGTTATGGATCAAAGAGGATGACGTCCCTAAGACCACCTTTAAGATGAGGTTTGTGTTATGACTCTGTAAATTTCCTAGAGGTTGGAAAGAGGAAATACACAAAGGTAACCTTAACCAACCGCTTTTAAAGCTGGGATCTAGCCCTTCCAGCTTCAGAGAGGGATCTCTCTATACAATTTAGCTTTGTTTTGAATTAAGATATTAGGCTAGGTAA
>JASDQU011403194.1:20895-32785 GCA_032191745.1 Picea mariana
AGACAAACTATCAAAGTTATAGTCTACAAGTAAAAGTGTCAAAATATATAAAATTTTAGCACATGCACAACCTATGTGACCCCCGAACTAGTGATAAGAAGAACAAGCACAACCTAAACCATGTAAGCACAATCTAAACCATGTGCAAATGCAAAATCACTACCAAAAGAAGTCATCGTTTCATATTTAACAATCTCACCTCAATTTGAAAAAAAACCCTAAAATGACAATTGCCAAAAAAAAATCAACATTTTGAAGGGAAGAAGAAAACATTTTGAAGGAAAAAACAAGGCAAGGAAAAGCCACATGACTTTAATTCATGAACAACTCCATAAGAAAAGGAAAACTAAAGAGTGAGATTATGATTTAAAGTTGAGAAATACTCATGAAAAAGTCAACAAAAAGTTCAATACACACAACAATGTAAATTAAAGAGATTAAAATAATAGCAATACGCATATACTTTTGGCCTTTTAAGTTCACTAGATCCTATATGGTCAAAACAAAGTTATCTTCATCAACCTGATTAAGCAATTGAAAAATAAACATATGTATGGAGATGTCCCAGGATGTAATCTAAATGTTTTTCATATCACAAAAAGCATTGGTACTCCAAACAATTTGCCAAAAAGAAAAGCACCCAAAAATCTAAGACAATGCTTAACAGAAAGTGATAAAATTGGGAAAACCATAGTTTACCTACCCACCGTGATGTCGTCAAAGCTTATATGAAGCTTTTTGTGATGCCACAGACTCAATATTAAGCTTGATGTCAAACCCTAGGAAAATGTAGTTGTGATTCCACAAACTCAATATTTTATGGAGGGATCTTATACACTTGTTTAATAAGTAGAGAATATGGTATTCTTTGTGAAGGGATAAGGAATTCATGCAGCCATTAGTTGTTCAGAGGACTATTCCATAAAATATGCATTTCCAAAAGAAATAACAAAAATAATAAAAGAATGCAGAGGCTACTTCTAAACTAGGAAATTTATTTTTCATGCAAGAAACTATATATAGGTCTACCCAAACTTAGAAATTGGAACCTGGATTAAAAGCTAAAAGAGTGAAGGTAATAATGATATTTAAATTAAACAATTAAAAAATCCTTTTAAAAATGAGTATTTCTTACCTTCAAGAATATCTGAAATCAAAACGATGCAAATAACCTTTATTCACAAATTAACGCACAAGCATTTAGTTGCAATTCACTTAGTTCACTTCCATGATTTTATACGTTCAACTTTATTCAAATTTGACATTTTACAAATATCATTTACAAAATTGATCTTCTATTTTTTTTTCCTCCAGGAAAGAAGGTTAATTTTATTTCATATAGGAAAGAAAATTACATTATGTAGATGCATATTCATATGCATTGTTGAAAATGGGCAATAGCCAAGCCATGGTGTCTGTGAGGCAACGCCACAAAGGGGTTGCAATCAAAACATTTGACAAAAAATATATACATAAGAGTCCATACATATACATATGTTACAGGAAATGAAACAGAGAAGAATCAACAAACAGAGTATCGCCAAAATAGTGAAGTGAGAACCCTGACTCGCACCCAATAAGCCTGAGAAAAGTCGAGAAACCAAAATAGCATAAGCGTGGAAGGACTGAATAATATGAGCTATTGAATCTGGATAAGCATGTCAACAAAGGGTTGATGGTAATAGTCATAATATGTGCCATTGTTTTCTTCAGATATCATCCATTGACCTTGATCCAGATGAAGCCCGTCCTTTGATAATTGATCTTCCATCATATTCATTTCCCTGAAAACATGATGAATATCAAAAGAATCAAAAGAAGCCATGAGCCTTTGAACTTCTTCAAGAATAAGAAGCAAAATAATGTTGTGACATTGATGAAGATTCCAGACCCATTTAACAACCATTTGAGAGTCAACAAACACCTTAATAGAGTTGACATTTTTTCTTTTGCAAAAAGTAGAAGTATTTTAAGAGACATCAATTCAGCATAATTGTTTGTTCATGCCCCTAATCCCGTTTTAATTTTGAAGCTAAATTGATCGGATAAGTGAAGAACACCCCCCTCCCTCCACAAAGTTGACTCATGTTTTGAGAGGCACCATAAAAAAAAATCCCAGGGACTTTGATGGTTAATCCTTTATGGATGGATTATCCTTCGAGATTCCTTCCTTTTGTTTGAGGAAATTGGGCTAGAATGCTTAGACATTGAGCAACAATAATTTCCGATGAAATTCCTTTTCTTTTAAAAATTATAGAGTTTCTAGCCAACCACGTGCCCCAATATACCAAAGGTGGTAATGATTTGAAGTTTGAGTATGAGGAATCTAAGACCCATGATTTCTAGGCTTCTTCCACTAATTTCTCGTGTCAAAGGAGGGCTCGACCTATCACTCTGGAAATTTATTTCCATACTGCCTTTATGTAGGAGCAATGCAAAAAGAGGTGAACCTAATACTTCTCATCTGTCATGCAAAGAGTGCACCATCCTGGTCCTAATATTTGACATTTTTTCATTATTTCCCATGTTGGTACTTTTTTGACTAGTAAACACCAAAGGAAAAGTTTTTATTTGAGAGGACAATTTATCTTCCACCACCATTTTGGGTCTTTGAGATGGAGATCTATATTGACTTGAATGTATCCAACTTTTGGCGTATAAATCCCATAAGGGTTTGTAGTCCATACCAATTCATCTTCTTTCTCCTTCAGTCGAATGTGAGCAAGCTTTAGAGCCCTTGTATAGTTTACCCAAGAAGCTTCAAAAACATATTCCAATCCAATCTTACGGTGAGACTTCCATACCTGAGACCAAATTGAGAAAATTGATCCTCTATTACATGCCTTTGTTGTTATTTGCTCAATATATCTAAAATATAATATAGATATTAAAGTTATTAACTTCAAAAATAAGCCAAAGCATTCACACAAAATAATCCACACAAGATAATTGTAGAGAAAACCCTTGAGGTAGGGTAACACTATATATTATTTGTTAAGGAAGGAAAGAACTACTTAAGTGATGATTTATTTCTACCATTACAATATTATTCACCATTTATCCATTACATTGCTTCTACTCCTAGGAACATTCTAGTAGGTGGAACCTTCTAGTAAGCCTCCATACCTTCATTGTGTTCACACTATTACATGGGCCTTATTTACTAGAAATGGCCTCCATACATAACAATACATAATCACATGTCTATTATTATTCCCCTTGGGTACCTTCCTAGGTACCACATAGGTATACTACACTTGTGCAAAGTTGACTCACATTTCTGTAATACCATGAAAAGTGAGAAACTAGAGGAACATATATGCTATTCTTCATGGTGAATTGGTAAAAATACATGAATTAGTTCCTTCATGGCAAATATTTTTTATCTACACTCTAAATATTGTAAAATTTAGATCTTCCAAATTTCATCATATATATGCACATTGCCTCTTCTTTTCTACAAATTTATTGGATTTTGTAGATTCTTGAATTGATTTTTGTCGTGGTCTCCTTTTTTCAAATTATGCAAAGTTAATTGGGATTTGTTCGAATAAGGTTTTACATCCCCCAAATTAGCTAAAATATTTGTAAATCTCTTCGCATTTCCCTCACAGCCTGCACACCCTCGAAAATGTCACCAGTGTACACTAGGGCCTCATAGAAGGGAACTGGTGAGGGTTCGCTAATCAAAGACGAGAAAATATTAAAGATAACAGTGTAGCTCATGGTCATATGGGAAGAGATGGTTTCAACATAACGCTTAGATGAATGGACCATGGAGAGGCCTTCTATGATTTTCTGACCAGATCGATGAACATAGTGAAAAAATCATAGTTGGTGTTTTGTTCCACGCTTGTGTGTGTCCTTCTAAACGCTAGGGATTTTAGAACCAGTGTTCATCCAGAGTTGACAAAAAAAATCCCCAGAGCATCGGCATATCAATCCTCGACCAAGGTCAAGGAAGGTCTCACCCGAGATGCAGAGAGGATCACAGAGACCATAAGGTCTTGTGACAAGGATGAAGGATAAAAACACAAAGATCATTCGAGACTGGCATTCATGTAAATCATATCTGACAAGTTATTAGGATTAAGAATTAAAACAATACACACACATATCCAAATAATACATGATAGACACAAAATAGATCAGAACTGTTGCATATTTATTACCAGAGTCATTCCATTACAACATAGGCATGCATTAAGCAGACTATATATGACATCCACAAAACTTCATATCTTCAATTATGTAAACCCCTATAAATACAACACATTGCTGAATGAGCATTCTCTCAAGACTTCAGACATATGACAGACTCAAAATTATATTTAGAAGCATTACAATATTACAACAGGCTCAGAGTGAGCTCAATATCAACCACTCAATGAGTCTCATCTAAACATCTAGCTAGCCCCATTCTAATATCATTGCTTCCTTTTATAGCTTTCTCTACTCGAGAGCTCTGTCTCTTTCTTCTCTTCTCCACTTGTTCTACTAAAAAAACTATCTCACATACTTTTGACATATGTCTACAACTCATGTAGCCTTCATGAATCAGGGAAATCTTAATCACCCTGCCATCTCATATTTTTCATCTCCATGATCCCTTGTGTTACTGGCAGTAATCATTCAAGAGGATTTCCCGATGATTATTTTCTTGATTACAACATGCATCTTCTTGATTTATGGTGTGCATCAAAACATGGACCGATGCACATTCAATAATCTTTTAGGCCTATCACGCACTATCAAAACTCAGTACGACACACACTCCTTGGAATTCTTCGCGCATTACCTTAGGCGTGCACAAAACTTTGGAATGAGCGCGCACAACTTCATTTGTGCACGCACGTGAAATGAACCCAAAACTTTGGGTGCCAACAATCATCCCATCAAAGGACGTAGACTCCACAAAGAAATGACTAACAATATAAATATGCAATTAATGTTCTTATTGAAAATTTATAAGGGTTATAAAGGGTTTCAAAGATGTTAAGGATGGCTCAAAGGCTCATGGAATGAGTTTATTCTTTGGTTATTATTGTTTGTAAATCTATTGGGGTTTTAAGGGCATGCTAATATTTATATGGTTGTAATGAATTTTTTGTCTTGTCATGGCATCTGACTTAATATATGCAGGGTTGATATGACTTAATATAAATATGCTCGTGGGTTTCTTGTATCTCTCTTCTATTATGTGGCGTGTATTCTTTTCATGGTAATATATTAATGGTGATTGTTGAGATTAGATGTCTACAATGATAATATGAATGGATTTCATTGTGTGTGTATGACGATCCATCATTTTATGTTGTTCATTCAAGGTAACTAATTGTGCATGTTTCACATGGGACCTTCCTTCTATGAAATGTTCTAGCACCTTAGACTACAACTTCTTTGATTGGATAACCATGTGAATCATGGGTCTTAAATATAGTACCAACAATCTGTTATATTCCTTTTTTTGACAATTACATGCATGGTGAGGAGACAATATGTTTTGGAAATTGATGAGAGGGGACATTAAAGAATAGTTTGATTAGCATTTGGTTTTGTTTGCTTTGAGAATATGAGTTCTTGGGATTGAAGGTTAATAATTTAATACGATTTCTTGTTCTTGAATGAAGATTATATCTTGTGAGAAAGATTTCCTATTATTCTGCAAAGTAGGTGTGGTGCTTTCTGGAGTAGTGATCAGTGAAGTGAATAATAGATTGTATGGAGTGTTGAGAATCATAACTATTGAAAGTGGGTAAGTATGACTATGAAACATGTGGGTAATGATTTTTTGGTTTAGACATGGTTTATAGGGTTAATTGTTAGAGTTTGTTGTTGAATAATGCCGCCCTATTAGAAGGTGCAAGAGGACTTTTTGAAGGAATCTTGGGGATAATTAGAAGGGGAGAATACATTGTGGATAAACATATGATGATAGTAGAGAAGAGTTTGTTTCATGTTGACCCTAAGATGGTGGTAGATTAAGTGCAACACTTATGGATGGCAGTCAGTGGATGGACATAAGTACAACATATAATTGAGAAAATATTGAATGGATTATGAATCTAGTGCATAGGATAACAGCCTCAAAATTCCATCTCATTGTAGACTAGCGACAACTTGGAGGGGTTGTTGTGACAATTACCTAGGTTCAAACCTTGACAGACATGCTCCTCCACTACATGGGATTTTCCAAATGTGGTTATTGAATATGTTTGATGTATCCTTCAAGTGGGTTATTTTAATGGCATTATTAAGGTACCAACAAACCCTATTCTTCACTTAAGTGTGTGAGGTGGGTTAATCTTGTTTTCAGGTTTATGGTTCATAAAAATACATGCTCCCATTTGAAAAAAGAGAGGTTCCTTGAATGTAGAGAAACAAAGAGGGAAATGTGGTGAGAAGGAGTTATGTTAAAAAATGTGTGCACTAGGAAGTTGTTATGAGGAGTACAACCAAAATATAGATTTACCCTTTGTGGCATCATTTAAGTTAGGTGGAGTAAGAGACTTGAGGATGTGAGCAAAAGGGATTGGCCAATGAATGGAGCAAAGTGGTGGGATAAAGAAAGTTAAGTGTTGGAATGACTTGGAAAAGCTTCAATGAGACAATTTTGGTGGGAGGAATGCACCAACACATGTGATGCCTATGTGGGAACTAAAAGTACAAAAAATGAAAGTGTCAATGATACCTCTAATGGATATGATGAGCCTCTTTGTGAGTTTTGGTGTACTAGGAATATGTGTATGATAGACATGATGATAGTGGTATTGAGATGCAAAGTTATCAAGGAAGTGGGAAAGTTAATCTAGTTAGGGATCCACCCCTTGCTCCTTTCAAAGACAATTTTTTGGGGTGACAATGAATCAGTAGTCAGTAATGAGCAGAGTTTTGTAATTCAATTATGGAAATGGGGATTTGTATTGCAATTGTAAACACTAGATATTGAAGGAGTAGTGAATCAAGGATGTTTTACTTTTTTCACTAATCATTATTACACAGGTTAGCCAATGAGGATGTTGACTAGTGTTGGTTTCTTTGTCACATTATCTAAAGCATGCAAAGAACTACATGGTTGCATAAATTATATAATTTTAGACTACTCTTAGGGGTAGAGGATTATGGTGGTACTTGAAATATAAATATTGAAACCCCTACGATTATATCTAGTGTTTGGATGAGATAAAAGAGTCTTTCATTAAGGAATCTTAAAAAAGCCAAAGTTGGAGCAGTAAAGTATTGCATTGTTGATGGACATCAAGAAGTGTCCAAGAGAATTTGTATAGGAGTATGGCCAAATATTTGGGGAATTAATGAATATAATGACCCATGACATACATCATCTTAGACAGAAATAGTAATATATTAAGGAGACTCTTAGCCTCATATTTATACTCCTTTGTTGCAACAATGATTTAACTCTTAGTGAGGCATTGGAGTTTGCAATGAGTTTGGGATGAATAGGATGATTGCCATATTATAGTATTGTGCCAGGAATGGCTCAATTTAAACGCTATGTATTTTCATTTTTAGAGTAGATACAAGAGTTGGCTAAGAAAAGCAGAATTTAGGAGAGTCTTTGGTGTAATATTTTCTAGAGTAAACATCATGCCTGCAACAAATGTCCAATGATGTTGCACTACACCAATCCTACTCTTGAACAATTGCAAGAAGTGCTTAGTTTGATTTGTGAAAAATCTATAGGTGGTTGAGACATGATCGTCGATGTTGCTTGCCACTTAAAAAATATAGTAGCAACTCAAGTGTGGTTTAATATGAATTTTTCAGGTTGAAAATACATGATATGGATAAGTATCATGCTTTGTGGGTGCTTGTCGAAAGGTTTGAGAAAAGAATTTTATGGTGGAGGATGTGGTCAACCAAGGGATAATAGAGGAGTGCGGAAGGAGAGTGGTGGAAGAACCTATCACTGTTACAATTCCAAAGAGATGGGACAATATTGTGTAATTATCCAATGCCTTGACAACCTTGCTTTGGTAATCATCACATGGAAAGACATAACATTGAATATTTCCTAGAGTTGATAGAGAAATGGAGGTGCGTGACAAGAGATAACACAATACTAATTTGATTTACCTTAAGCCTAGGGAGATTAGGCATCTTATGCAGGAGTGTACATTAATATTGGGAGAGGCACCATAACTAGGTCTGACATTGAGGTGAAACTTGTGAGTGAGATTAGAAGGCCCCACTTGATGCACCTACCTTTGATGCAATAACGAAAAAATAGTACTTGCATCATATGTAATAGATGTGATGCACAAGATTTCCAGAGTGCATGGAATTGGAGCATAGCCTCCTTGATGTGTGCTTAGGGTTAGGATTGATGAAGAAGATGAAGCTAGGTTTATGTATAAAACCTTTGAAAGGTCTCCATGGGATTTTGGCTAGCTCACAATGCTCGCATATTTAAACACATGTCTATTCCACCCATTCAATGTGTTGTCTAGAGTAAGTTCATACTTGATGGTTTCAAGCAGATTGTCAGAGAAAAAAACCAAAGGAAAATAATTATCAAGCATATTGACAAAAGTGGAGCTTGGGCTTATTTGTATGGGGCTTGTAAAGGTGACCCACTTGTTTGTGGTGCATGGGGTGTGATATTATTAAATGATGACAATGCTAAAAAGTTTAGGGTTGGTATAGATAGGAACACAAATAACTATGAAAAACTTTTGTCTTTAGATTTAAAGTTATTATTAATGTTGTTTGTTGAAAAAGGTGTTATAAATATTTATATTTTTGGTGACCCTTTAGTTGTGTTTAATTGGATGAATGTGATAAATAGTTTGGATAATTATTTTTTGAAGCCCATCTATGAGCATATTTATATTTCTCTATCAACATATAACTCTATCTCTTTTCATCATGTGTTTAGAGAAAGAACTGAGATGGTTAATGGCATTTCAAAAGAAGGTTTTCACTTGGCTATAGTTATTTGGCATATACAAGAGTTGGTGGAAGGATATAAATTTGAATATTATCACGTTTCTTTTGTTTAATTTTTTTGTTGGAAGTGAAACCAACAAATTTATGTATTTCAAATGGCATGTTTGGAAGATGTTTTCCCCATTTTTTGTTGTTCTATATGTTAGAACCATTTGTAGATACTTTTAGAGATTCTCTATATGTGATGTTTTATATGATCCCATTTGGGACTTTTTTGAAGTACCTGTGAAGTTTTGGTGAAACCTACATAGAGAACCTAGCTAGAGAAATTCACACAAAGCTTGCAAAAGAAACACACAGAGAGAAGCAAAAATTAGAGAAAGAATGAATGAATTGTATTAATTGAATGGTAGAATGATAATAAATACATGAAATACTCTACATGGCTAAGTAAATGCACCATAGTATTGACCTAGAGAGATATTAACACTCACTGACATAATCTAGAGTAATCTTCCACCTAGTCCTAGTTAATTGTCCATGCAATCAACAATTAACAGAGTCACGCATGTGGAGGTGAGAGAAAATATTGCATGCACATGATATGCATCCTCTTGGATGAATAAATGTGATACATGCCCTCACGGTGAGAATACCAAGGTGAACATGCAACTGTTGGTGATAAAAAACGAGGTTTCCATGCATGCCATTGCCTCCACTAGTATAACTCAAGTCTAATTGAGTCAAAACTGAAGAGGGAAGGTGCCCATATTTTTTTAGGTTAGGGAATATTCATGGGAGAGAATATTCTCATCTACCTCAACATTAGACTAGTAAACTTAGGAAAAATAATTACTAGGTGAGTGTGTAATATCTCCAACACCCCCCTTGAACATTACTAGGGTGTAAAATAAAGAATGGGTCCCGAAAACAAGGCCATGTTAGGTACCCATTTTACAATGCATCTAATGAATGAACACTAAAAAAAGAGGAAAGAGGGAAAACCTCATGGGACCCTCCCCCCCTAAAAGTACAATGCATAAAAAAAAAAAGGAAAGAAAGACACATGCTAAGAAATTGTGTCCTTCACTCCAAGGAGACCTTGCAAATGTGAAAGTTTATGCTTGGTGAATATTTTGTTGAAGATGTAGATGTTTGTACCGATATGATGAAGTAGATGCACCAGCGATATGTCCAAATATATCCACTTTCTCTAATTTGAAGGAAGAAGATACAAATCCCCTTCATTCATGGCAGTTGTCCAATACAGATTCCCTTCATCCTCTGCATAGGCTAGAGGTTCAGATGCCAGAACCATGTAGCAATGCATGCATATTACTATATTTGTGGTTGTAAGTGCATGTGTATCTCCCTCAAATTGGGATCTCGTCCTTCTAGGATCGACATGATCATCCACAAGATAATCGATTGTCGGTATGATGGGTTGTGCCCATTTAGGTATATGATGTGGCTCATCATATACATGCTTAATATATTTCAAATATGATTCATAAATTAGATATGAAATATGATTTAATTGGAAGGAGACATCTTCTCAAATGTTTGGAACAAGAGGATGTGCAACAATCTATGCATGTGGCTCCTCAGATGCATGCATGGGGTGTCCATAAGTCTCTTCAAGTGTCACCTAAGATGCATGCATGGTGCATGAAAAAGTCTCTACATGTGGCTCATGAGATGCATGAATGGGAATATTTGCATGTGGCTCCTGAGATACATGCATGGTGCATGCATAAGTCTCTTCAAACTAAGAATCTTGATCTTCTGATGGTGTTTTTTCTAGCTTTGTCTTGTCAATCTCTTGCATGCATTCTTCATAATATTTATTTATCTTGAATAGGACCTCCAATTTGGTCCATACTTCATCTAGAGTTGAAAACGATTCAACATGAAGTAGTAATTGTATTTCATGGGAAACAAACATGCAAATAATTTCGAAAGCCATATCTTGTCTATTAAGAAAATCATTTTTCTCATCAACATAATTAGATTCTACTTGTGTTGCCATGGTTATTCGATATAAGCCTCTACTTCTGAGAAGAAATAGAATATTTGGCTTCCACTCAAACTAATTGTGCGGCGTAAGAAGTGTTGATGACGAAAATTCCATTATTTCTGAATGTTTCAATATTTTGTACTTCCAAATGAGTTCTTGTGCACCTTGCTCCTAGAAACCTATGGGATTTGATACCATGTGAAGTTTCAGTGAAAGATGCACATAGAACCTAGCTAGATAAATTCACACAAAGTTTGCAAAAGAAACAGAGAGACAAAAGTAAGAATGAGAAAAAGAAGGAATAAATTGTATTAACTGAATGGTAGAATGAGTAATAAATACATGAAATACTCTACATGGATAAGTTAATGTGCCATAGTAGTGATCTAGAGAGATCTAAACACTCAATGACAGAAACCAGAGTAATCTGCCACCTTCTTTGTCACCTAATCCTAGTTAATTGTCCATGCAATCAACAGTTAACTGAGTCACACGTGTGAAGGTGAGAGAAACTAATGCATGCACATGATATGCACCCTCTTAGCTGCATGCATGTGATATGTGCCCTCTTGGTGATCAAACCGAGGTGAAAATCCAACTATTGGTGATAAAAACCGAGGTTTCCATGCATGAGTTGCCTCCACTAGTTTATCTAAATTCTAACTGAGTCGAAACTAAAGAGGGAAGGTGTCTCTATTTTTTAGGGAATAATCACGAGAGAGAACATTCTCATCTACCTCAACATTAGACTAGTAAACTTAGGAAAAATAATTACTAGGTGAGTGTGTAATATCTCCAACAATACCATTAGAGTAGGTTCTAGCTAGGATCATGCCATGATGTACATTTATGCTCACCCCATAGTGAGTTCTTTTTGAAATAAAAATATGCATATACATAATATAATTTTGTTACATTATAATATATATATATATATATATATATATATATATATATATATAT
>JASDQU011403195.1:6103-25043 GCA_032191745.1 Picea mariana
TCCATCTCTGGATTCCCTGCCGGTCTCCCTCATCTTCGGGCATCCCTGTCTTCACGATCAAGTGATTGCCTTTCTCTTCTGGGAAGCATGGTGAATTTCTTGTCCCTGCTTCAGAAAGAAAATACTCCAAGGCTCTGATACCACACTTGACGCAAAGTCGCAAACCCCCACGGTCTGACCCGCTCTCACCAGGACCTTCTTTCTCCCCGGCTCGCAGAACTCAAAGGTTCTTCTGATCCCCTCTCAGGAATCCTTTGTACCCACAGTGACTCTTCCACTCGTGCGATTCCCCCTTCCTTGGTTATCGGGGGATCGGCTCTCGCGACTTCGCGAGTTCAACAGTTTAATGCTAGACTATCGGATCCCCGAGACCCGATGTCTTTGGTCAACGCTGACCTTCTCTCAGCTGATCGAGACTTTCGTTTTATTGCGACTTCGCAACTCGCGAGAGCAATCTCCTGAGCCTTCAACTCCCGAGACCCGATGTCCCGAGATCACCTGCCACGTCACCCGACTATGACCCACACTATACATGAAATTTTTCGGGACTTCGCTTCTCGCGATCTCGCGATCTCCCTTTACAAAAAGTAGGAGTCTTCCCTCGCGAACTCCCGATGTGTTCAATCCACGAATCGAGTCACACTCCTTGTGATCTCGATCAACGGCTTCTGTCCAATCTGAGCTTTGAACTTTCTTCCATCTGCACTGTAGACTTCACGTCCACTCTTCCTCCTTACGCAAATTCCGAGTAAGAAGCGTCTCTTTGCGAGATCCGTCCGCCAACCTGCTCGCTTCTCCTTGTGACCTCTTCATGAATGTGTTCTCCACTGCTCTTTGACGACTTCGAAGGCCCATCTCTCCTAAGCTTTGATGGTTCAGAAATCCTTATGAAGGCTTCTCACTCGCACTCCTCCTGCGCAGTTCTATCGGCCCAATTTTGACTTTTGGGTAAATGAGAATGAGAGCTTAACTGCTGAGCCTCATCAATGCACTCTATGCGGATGATTTCAACTGCACTCTATGCAGGAATCTCCTGGCTCAAACAGAGAAACAATTGAAACTCATTCTTTCACCCTCACAAACTTCACATTACTATGAAATCAGACTTCCAGCCTGCGCACGTCCTGCTCGGGTCCGGTGCCAAATCCTACACTCTAGAGGACTTAGAACAAAAGTTATCACTTCCTGGACCCTGTGGTCATGCTCTCCTTGTGGACAGATTCCACTGCACTCTATGCAGGAATCCCTTGGTTCATAAATAGAGAAACAATTGAAACTAATTGTTTTACTCTCTCAGATTTCGATCCTACCATGAAATCACATACACATCATATAGAACAAAGGCAGAACAAGAAGAAAATATGAAACAACATAATATCAACAACACATAGAGAATAATCACAGCCATGGAGTTGAATCAAAGACTCTCTTCTATTAATTCAATCTGTACATGGGTGTTCTCCACAAGTTCTCTGCTTGCTCTCTTCTTGCTCCTATTTCTCATATGAATGCTATGAATAATAATCGTTACAATGATACAAAGGAGGGTGCCTATATTATGTTTGCCCTCGAAAACTAGAATCATTATATCTACAATTAAATTCCTATCTACCTACATTAATCCTATTAAATGCCTCGGCTACTAAGGACGTGAGCTTAAAGGCTCAAGGTCCAATTACATATACAAGTGCACTTCATCACATCAACTCATTAATGCTTGGCGCAACATATCAAGGTATTTCAAAAAAATATGTGCTGCCACTGTCCAGCTGTATTTTCCTTCTCCTCACGTGGGCTCGCTTGATGGGGTGTGGATGCTCCTGCATCACAATGCATTTCATATCCAATGTACAACACTAGCTATTTGGGAATCTAAATGACACTTGGTTCTAAAAAATCACATTTACCTACACATAAACATCCAAACATAAATGAATCTTCTAATAATCTCTTTGTTGCGATCCACCTACTATTATGTTGTCAAAACTGAGGAACAAAATTGATAGAAGTGCAAGAAAGAGTTTGGGGAGAAAAATAAATCATGACATAAGAAGCATAAAGGCAACTTTAATTCTCATAAAAAATGATGATGTAAAGAAAATTAATTTGAATACAACCAATCAAAGATGGTGAGCGATTCCTTGGCATGGTAATGATAAACAATCCACTATGTTAGCGATAAAAAATAACTTGCTAATGATTTCCAAATCAGATGATAAGACAAGCATTAAGAAGAAGAATCCTTTTCAATTTCTTCAGATTTAAAAGCTTAGAGACAAGCTCTTAAAGATGGTATTTCAATGTATAAATCGATTTTCTTCTTAAATTAAACCTAAGTTTATTTTAGGTTTTTTGGCGGCTAAGTGGTAAATTTGACAGCGTTTTGAGCCGTCAAAAGCTCTGACTTTCGACAGCTAAAGGGAAAAACACAATACCAATGAGCTGTTGAATGTGTTGAAGAGTCGAGAATTTAATTCTTTCTGCCCAGATCACATTTTTTGAGTTCTAGAACATGTGGGAATGGTATCAAATTAAATATAATAATGATCAAAAGTTAAATCATCCTCCTCATTAAGTTCTGAAGACATATGGCGAAAGAAGGAAGCCAAATGGAATTTCTATTTGTTAGTGTCCTCTATTGAAAGGAGTTTTGATGATTCATATATGATTGGTGGGTCTCTTGATGGAGTTCCTAACTTGCTGGTCTTGTTGTCTCTTAAAGTAAATTTTTCACAAGTTATGGTCACTAGGTGATAGGATGGATCATTAGATGAAAGATTTTATGTTATTCTTGAGTTAAATGTATTTAAGATTGGTTTTAGACTTACCTTTTCAAGAAATGATGAGTCTATACTTTTATTTAGAAAAAACTCTCAATTTTCACTTTCGACAGCTAAAGGCCATTTTTCAAAGAATTCTAAGTTGTCGAAAGCTGTCACTTTCGACAGCTAAAATGGCATGTGTGATCCTCTCTAAGCTGTCGAAAGCGTAGAATATTTCCAACGTTTGGCATGTCTCCTTGGAATCTTGAAACATTGGTAGTACAAAAGCCATGATCATCTCAAGTGTTGCCAAAATTGACTGAAGTTAGATCATGATACGATCTGGCAAGTGATTGTTTGTCTGATATGATTATTTAGTGAGATATATTTAATCCTAATCTAGTAGATCCAATCACCATAAGATCGTATTATTCATTTTTATTGATCTATCACATGGTGTCTGTCATGATCAAAAGATGCAGTCGTCATTATGATCTGATTTTCATTCTATATTAAGGGTTTGTTATAAAAATTATCATCCAATTTGTTCCCCATACCACACATCCTTCTTCTTCCCAATTTTCAATTTTCCCTATATCAACACCACTCTATCTCCCCAAACCCAATTCCATTGTATTGCAGGTGTTGATATTTGTTTTGCAGATGAAGAAGGGAGGATCTCTGCTCAGGAAGGAGCTCAATGACATAACATATCTGGAATCTCACCCTGAGATTTTCCATATGTTTAGAGATGTTGCCTACTACAGGTTTTGTGAAAAACTCCAAGGATTTCATCAAGGTGTGGCTGAGGCATTTGCATTGACCTTTAATGGAGCCAAGGCCATAATTGGAACAATTGAGGTACAGGTTAATGAAGCCATTGTTGCAGCAACAACAAAGATGTCTGGGACTAGTGAAAGATGGTTAAAATCAACCACCACTAAAGACATTGAATTCAGGTCTTATCTCAAGCCTAAACACAAATTTATCACTTCGAAGAAAGATATCCCTAGATCCTTCTTGGAAGAAAAGTGGAAACATTTTCTTAAAGAAATTCAAGTATACATCACATATGAAGGCAAATATGGTAGAGTAATGTTCTACCATTTCAAGATTATGAACCATTTTACAGGTAGATGCCCTTTGAATATGCCCTTGTACCTTCACAGAAGCTTGACAAAAATGACACATCAGGTCTAGGCAAAATCTAGAGAGGTGCAGGGTAGGCTCTCCCATCATAGCCTCATCAATCTTATAGTGCTTGAAGAGTTGCAAAGGAGGGATAAGAGTTGGAGTATCTTCTTTTCTAGGGTGAATTGGAACGATAACCCCAGCCCAAAGACAAAAAAAAAAAATCCATCCACTAAGTCTTCAACACCACATAGATGTAAAAGGAAAAGAAGATCCATTTCCCCAATAATTGCAAAGGAGATAGCTTCTTCTTCCAAGTCCAAGAAAGCCAAAAAGATGTTGGATTTCAGCCAGACAATAGAAGGGAAAACTAGTGCCTCTAATAAAAACGTTTTGAATATTCCTTATACAAATTCAGAGCACGATTTAGAGTCAGTAGAAGGAGAGGTTCCTAAGCAAGCTAGGTTTTAAGAACAACTTTTTCACCAGAGGTTCTAGACCAAGAGATTCTTGAAACAGTCACAAGAAGGAACAATAAGGTCAACAAATCATCAAAGATTGAAAAGATTCAAGAAGAGATATCAGAGATGAAGTTGCTTGAGAGGGTCATTAAATCCCAAAACCAAACTATAAGAAACACATTAGATGAGGTAAGAGATTGTTTTAAAAGGCTAGCTAAAATGCATGTAAAGGAACAAAAGAGGAATAAGAAATTCCTCAAGGAGAATCGTAAGTTGCTTAAAATGGTTAGAGGTTTAAGGATCAGACTAAGGCTTAAATATATGAAATCAAGAGAACATTCTGAGTTAGAATCCCTAACTGAAGTAGTTGAGGACCTAAATGAAGATCCTAAAGAATAGGCAGATTGAAGAAAATCCATTTTTTAATTTTTGAATAGTTGTGGAAAACTCAGGATTTTTGGCAGCGTATTCGTTTTCCTCAAACCGTTGTTAGTTGCCGAAAGATTTGTTTTCAGTAGCTAATCCTATTCTGTTTTATAACTGTAAGCCACCGAAATCACAGAAAATGATAGAGTTTTCATATTGTTTCTCAGATCGAAGATTTTAGTGTCTAGATTATTTGGAAGGGGTTCCAAATAAAAGTTAAAAATATGAAATATACAGATCATCATCACTTCTCAGTTTTTGAGGCAGATGCCAAGAAAAGAAAGTTAAGTGGATTCTAAATTTTGGATAAAGAATTTCTTATTTGTCAAAACAAGATTTCAAAATTCCTTTTCATCACTTGGAAAGTTATTGAAGATATCAGATAGTGCTGAATGCTGTCGAAATTTGTTGTAGATCAAGTTGATAAGGGTTGACCCTTAAATCAGGACTAGATTTGACATATCATACTAGTTTTGATTTTATTCTACTTTAAGTATTCCAGATCCATTTTTATAGGATCTTGAACTGTTATGTAAGGGATATAAATCATATGACTTTTAAGAAGGAAAGGGGGTTAGACTGACAGAAAAGGGTATCTTGGGAATGTTCCCATCCATTGTGGAAATGTTTCAAATCTGTAAATGACTTTATGAATGAATACAAGGCACTATATTTCCATATTCCTGTGTCGTGTTTAAGTGCTTAAGTTTCTCCTGATGTAATTTGTCATTTTCCTTTTTCACATCCTCTTTCTTTCTGTATTGTCCATGAGAATATAATGTGCAAGATTTGTTCTTAACACCCTATGCTGGATCGAAACAATATTTATGTTTTCTTCCTAGTTTTAAAAGTAGAATTCAGATATACTCTGCTCTACATTTGAAATGAATTTCATTCTTTTATTCTTTTCCATTTTATAAGCTCAAAATATCCACTGGCATTATTAACCTTCCTGGTCACATTTTGTCTCAATTATTCATTCACCAATTGTCTTTTATCTTTGACTCCATTTTTCCCAATGATCCTTTTCCATGTCTCAACCGAACCAACTAAAAATCCATAAACAAACCTATTGTCCTACATAACTGGCCTAAGATCCATACTCAAACAAAGATTATCAGACAAAGTTATCCCTCTCTGAGTCTTGGAGGGCTAGATCCAATAAATGAAGTGTTTTTGATGTTTCTTCTGTGATTGCCTCCACAACCTTGGGCAAATTATAGAGTGCTAACACTATTTTTGACAGAAATCCACCAACTGTCAAACAGAGATCTTGAACCAAAATTCAAATAGGCAATTGCATGGGAACCAAAATTCCACAAGTACTACTACCTTTATTGATGAAATAAATGTTCACTTGCATCATCAAGGAGGACCCCACTAGATGAGTAGAGTTCCCATTACAATAAGCTTCACAAGACATCTCATTACCTTACTTCCACTTAATTTTTTAGTTTCTATGTAACCCTACAGGAACTCTCTTCTGAAGGAACTTTATAGTATGTTGAACCTTGTAGTAAGCCTTATTACAATTATTTCTTTATGATGTAGGAGCATCTCAAGCAGCCATCAAAACAAGTGCAAAGGTGGAAGACAGCTGGAAACACATCAGCGCACATTTTGAAAATGTTTTAAATATTAAATGAGGAGACATTAATGTAATAGCTAGGAGACATATTTACATTTATGTTTTGGGGATTGTAAATAGATCTTGAGCATTGCTCACATATGTCGGATATGGGGGCATTTATATGTATTGAATATAAAGTAGTTGTAGCTTTTAATTTCTGATTTGATGGTTAGAACTGTAGGAGGGAAAATGGAATAATAGACACCCTTGCTTGTATCATTAATATAGAGAAATAGAGAATTCCAGAAGTTGTTGAGATGTAGCAGAGAGTTGTAGAGAAGAACCCATGTACAAGAACACTTGAGTTAATATATGAAGCTTTGAATCAATTTTCATGGTGTTATTGTGCTTACTGTTTACATCTGTTGAATGGTATGTTTACAGTTGTTTTGTTTCTCAGATTATGCATTTATTTGAATGTTGTGTTATCTATATGATTTCATGTTAAATGTATGAAGCCTCTGAGAGAAGAAGAATGAGTTTCAATTGTTTCTCTTCCCGAGAATTCCTGCAAGGATTGCAACAAACGTCTGCAAGGTGTGCATCGACGAAGTACTGACTTTTATCTTAGAAAGATCAGGAGAGATATCGTTGTTCTCATATCAACCGAAGTGAAAGGTTAAATTAGAATTGTGCAAGGTGTGCATAGGCTGGGTGAGGTCTTGGATTTTAATAATCCAAGAGGAAGATTGAAAGATTGTTGTCGCACAAAGTGCACAGAGTCGAAGGATCAAATAACCATAGGTTATTTGCAAATGTCGCAAGGAGTGTGTGTAGGAACCCATTGGAAGCCTTAAGGTTGCAAGAGAAATCTCATAGCGATAGAACCTTTGAAGTGTTCAAAGGGAGATGGAGGTCAAAATTGGCTTGCAAAATTCAAGTTCGGGAGGGAGGATGCCAAGCCATTTGGCCAGAAGTCCTTGACAAGTTAAATCGGATGGTGGAATCGCTTCAATAAGAAGTGTCGATTTACCGTGGGTCGTTCGATCTTGCAGACTAGTGAGAAGATTAAGGTTGAGTGTTTCTTAGCACTCATAATCTCATGAGGTATAGAGGTGGTCAAATTCGGATCAACGGGAGTCGTTTATCTCACGTCCATGAATTTCACTATTACGAAATTCAGAAGTGGAGGAAGTTGTGACTCAAAGTCGAGAGTGATGAATTCCCAATTCATGAAGTCCTGAAAGAACTAGGACCATCAGATCATAGGAGATCCCAGAGCCATTGATTTGTGGTGAGGGATTATCGTAGTTTCATAAGTCTGCAAAAGGATTCATTTCATTTCAAATCATCGATACGTGAATTCCCGAAGTGCTGAAAATATGGGCCCCAGGTTTTAATCAGAGGTCACATCGGAGAAAAGTCAAGGGACGATTCAAGATCCATTAGCCCTTTCAGGTTTTAGATATTGAAGAGTCAAGGGGACTTACATCAGGATTCGTGAGGTCGCAAAGTCTGAAATACCCTTTCGGTAAATGTCGTGGTAATAGTTATTGGTCACTGGGGTGAGAGTTAGCACCTTGTGTATGTCCGCACAGGCATAGCTCATAAGGACCTGTGGAATACACACGCTGGTGCATGTGTTTTTGTGGGATTTCCTGTGGGGAAATCGAAGTGTCAATCTGACTCAGGTGGAATTTTAGAATGATCCTAAGACCGGGAGGTTGCACAAAAGTTGTCAAGGCAAGGAGTGCTACGTTAGAGTGGTATCAGAGCCTAGCCTTCGATTTTTTTTTTTTTTCTACAGGGAATAGATTGAAACAATGCTGCCAAAAAGGAGAGAGAGACCAATGCTCGATCCAACTGTGGAAAGGGAAATGACAGAACTATGTGCTCAATTGGAATATATGGAAACAACACAGAGACCGACAATTGACGCTGGAGATGTCAGTGAAGCCGAAAGTGAAAATGAGGTTGGAGATGAAGAAGAAGTCGCAGTCGAAGACACTGCAGAAGAACTTATATTCAGAGATGTTGTAAGAACCAGAGCTATAGAAAAGATGGGCATTCCAATGTATGAAAGAAACTTAGACGTTGAAGAGCTACTAGATTGGTTTAGGGATCTGGATAAAAACTTCAACTATGAGGATGTCGAGGAAGACAAGAAAGTTAAACATGTATTTACCATACTTAAAGGGCATGCAACACTATGGTGGGATGAACTGCAGGCTGACAGGCATTGCAAAGGAAAAGAAAGAATCAAAATATGGTATAGAATGGTTGCAAAAATGAAAGCCAAGTTTATACGTAGAGACTACTAGATTAATCTGTTTCGAAGGATGCAAAATTTGAGATAGAAGATGATGATAGTGAAATAATACACTGAAGAGTTCTATAGGATAAACATTAGAGAAGGTCATCAAGAGAGTGATTATGAAAAGGTTTCTAGATACATGAATGGTCTGAGATATGACATTCAAGATAAGATGAGCATGATGATGATAAGGAACGTAGAATATGCTTATCAAATGGCTTTGAAGGATGAAGAAAAATTGCCCCGAAATCAATGTCAAAGAGCCAGAGGTTGAAGTCAGAGCAGAGGCAAAGCAGTTGTCCAGGACAGGACCCAAAAGTTGAAGGAGGAAGAAAATAAACCTCAAACTCAATCGGAGAGAGGAGGAATTTCACAGGGGAGACAGTATGTTGACCGAAATACTTTTCCTCAAACCAGAGGAAGAGGAAGAGGCAGAGGAGGTGAAGTGAATTTCTTTGTCTGTAGAAAAATCAGACACAAATCCTATGAGTGTCCATATAGGAAGAAAGAGGGTGGTGAATCTCACATTGTCAAAGCTCAAGGGCAGAATGTTGATTCAGAATACGTTGAGGGAGGAAGATCCTTGATGATCTGGAAAGTTCTCTTGAAGCCAGAGAAGGAGGCAGAGAACCTAGCCCAAAGAAACAGTCTGTTTCAGAATTCTTGCAAAACCAAACACATGGTATGCAAGTTAATAGTGGACAGTGGGAGAACAGATAATCTAGTATCCATGGAGATGGTGGAGAAGATGGAATTGGATAGTTTTGCACATCCAAGCCCATACCAAATCTCATGGTTGAAAAAGGGACATCAGGTAACTATCACTAAACAATGTCTAGTTGAATTTAAGATATGGGGATATAAGGATGAAATTTTGTGTGATTTTATTCCCATGGATGTTTGTCATCTTTTGTTGGGGAGACCGTGGAAATATGACATGTATGTTGTTCATGATGGTAGAAATAACACTTACACCTTAGAGAAGAAAGGTAGAACACATATGTTGTTGCCAATTAAATACAAGGAAGTAAAAATAGAAGTGAACAATACCATACTTCTCATGAGTGGAAAGAAACTTCATGATGAAGTCAAGAAAGAAGAAGGCATGTAGTTTGCGGTGGTAAGAAAACCTAGAGTCATCTTAACCAGTACCAAGATAGATGATCTACCTGAGGAAATTCAGGAACTACTAGAGGAGTTTGTTGATATCGTAGTGGATGAATTACCTTGTTCGTTTCCACCTATTAGAGGCATAATCCATCACCTTGATCTTATACCTGGAGTGAGTTTACCAAACAAAGCAGTGTATAGATTGACGTCGCAGGAAAATGAAGAAGTTAAGAAGAAATTCCAAGATTTGATGGACAAAGGATTGGTTAGAGAAAGTTTGAGTCCATGCATTATACCTACAGTGTTAAGTCTAAAAAAATATGGTGGTTGGATAATGTATACAGACTCAAGAGCTATAAACAAAATCACCATCAGGTATAGATTTCCTTTACCAAGGCTGGATGACTTTATGGATTGCTTGAGTGGAGCAAAGTTTTTTTCAAAAATTGATTTGAAAAGTGGATATCATCAGATTAGAATGAAGGAAGGTGATGAATGAAATATAGCATTCAAAACAAATGAAGAACTGTATGAATGGCTTGTCATTCCATTTGGTTTGATGAATGTGCCTAGTACTTTTATGAGACTGATGAATGAAGTATTGAAAGATTTCATAGGAAATTTTGTAATTGTATATCTTGATGATATACTAATCTTCAGTAATACTGAAGAAGAACAAATGAAGAATTTAGCTTCAGTGATGAGAAGATTACAGCAAGAGAAATTGTTGATCAATTTGAAGAAGTTGTCTTTCATGAAGGCAGAAATTGTCTATTTGGGTTTTGTAATCTCTTTGAATGAATTAAATATGGATCCAGAGAAGGTAAAAGCAATCAAGGATTGGCCATCGCCAAAGAATATCTTTGAAGTTCAGAGCTTCCATGGAATGGCTAGTTTTTATAGGAAGTTCATTAGAAATTTCAGTGGGATATGGGCACCGATGATGGATATAGTCAAGAAAAGGTATAAATATTTTCATTGCACAGAGAAAGCAGAGAAGAGTTTCAAGTTGCTGAAGGAGAAGATAACTAGACAACCAATTTTGGTTTTTCTATATTTCGGCAAGACATTTTAAGTCATGTGTGATGCAAGTGGATTCGCAATTGGAGTGGTCTCAAGCCGAGACAATAGACCGATTTCATACTTTAGTGAGAAGATGAATGATGCAAAGATGAAATATTCCACGTATGACAGGGAGTTTTATGTAGTCATACATGCATTGAAAAAATGGAGACATTACTTGGTTCTGAAAGAGTTTGTCTTGTATAGCGACAACCATGCATTACAATTCATAACTCGACAAGAGAAATTGAACCAGAAGCATGCAAAATGGGTTGAATACATGAAGAATTTTACTTTTGTTATAAAGCATATTTATGGAACCACTAACAAGGTTGTTTATGCTTTGAGCATGAAATGTTTGATTCTGTAGGAGTTCAGAGTAAATATCTTAGGTTTTGATAACCTCAAATAAATGTACAGGGATGATGTAGATTTCAAAGAAGCCTATGAAGCATGTGAGAATCCAGTTCTCAAAGATAGAAGACAATGGAATGAATATATGATTTAGGATGCACTATTGTTCAGGGGTAATCAATTGTGTATTCCAAAGAGTTCTATGAGAGAGAATCTTCTGAAGGAAAAGCATAGTGGAGGATTAGATGGAAATTTCGGCCATGATAATACTTTTGTGCAACTAAATGGATCATATTATTAGCCAGGGATGAGGACAAATGTCAAGAAATTCATGGATAGGTAAAAAATTTGCCAGGGAAGGAGACAAAATACAGGGTTGTATCAACCATTTCCAGTACCAAAGAGGCTATGGGATGCGGTAAGTATGGATTTTATGTTAGTACTGCCAAGGACACAAATAGGATGTGACTCAATCTTTGTGGTAGTCGATATATTTTCTAAAATGGCACATTTCATACCATGTCAGAAAACCAGTGATGCAACTCACATTGCCAATCTATTTTTCAAAGAAGTTGTTAGACTTCATGGCTTACCCAAGAGTATTGTATCGGACAGGGATACCAAATTTGTTGGTCATTTTTGGAGGACCCTATGGAATAAGCTGGGGACTAATTTATCTTTTAGCTCAGCATATAACCCTCATATGGATGGACAGACTGAGGTGGTGAATACAAGATTGGGAGATTTGTTGAGGAGTTTGGTAGCTGAACATCACAGTCAGTGGGATAAGATTATGCCACAAGCGGAATTTGTATATAATGATTCACCAAACAGGAGCATAGGACGAATCCCATTCTAGATAGTGTATGGAATGCATTCAAGAGGAGTATCCAAGCTGAGAGACTTGGATAAGAATGAATTCATAAGTGTTAGTGTAGAGGATTTTACAGCAGGAATGCAGGAGCTCCACCGCAAAATCAAGGGATGATTGCAGAATTTAAATCAGAAATACAAGTGCAGAGTAGATCAACATAGAAGAGAACTTCAGATTGAAGTAGGTGATTTGGCTCTGGATCATCTCAGAAAATAAAGGTTCCCAAGGGGAACATACAACAAGTTGAATATGAAGAAAATTGGACCGTGTAAAATCATAAGAAAATTTGAGGCAAATGCTTATGAGATTGGATTACCAGATGGGGTCGGAATATCGCCCATATTCAACATAGAAGATATGTATCCTTACAAAGATGATGAAACAAGAGAAGAGGAGAATCAGAAGGAACTTCAATGGATTAAACAATTGCCTGTAGCTGAAAATCCACATATGGAAAAGATAATTGACCAAAGAGTTGGAAAGAAAACTCAAAGAAAGACATACTATGAATATTTGGTCAAGTGGGAAGGACACCCGATTGAAGATGCCAGTTGGGAAAGTGAAGTAGATATCCAAAGACATGGAAAGATGGTGCAAAAGCTCATGAACAAGAGTTCATGAATTTTTCAGCCAAGGGAGTATGATGGAGGAGCATTGCAAGTAGCCAGAAAAACAAGAGCAAAGGTGGAAGACAACTGGAAATGCACGAGCACACATTTTGAAAATGTTTTAAATATTAAATGAGGAGACATTAATGTAATAGTTGGGAGATGTATTTACATTTATGCTTTGGGGATTGTAAACAAATCTTAAGCATTGCTCACATCTGTTATATATGAAAGCATTTATGTGTATTGAATGTAAAGTAGTTGTAACTTTTAATTTTCGATTTGATGGTTAGAACTGTAGGAGGGAAAATGGAATAATATACACCCTCGCTTGTATCATTAATATAGAGAAATAGATAATTATGGAATTTGCTGAGTTGTAGCAGAGAGTTGTAGAGAAGAACCCATGTACAGGAACACTTGAGTTAATATATGAAGCTTTGACTCAATTTTCATGGTGTTATTATGCTTACTGTTTACATATGTTGAATGGTATGTTTACAGTTGTTTTGTTTCTCAAATTATGCATTTATTTCAATGTTTTGTTATCTGTATGATTTCATGTTAAATGTATGAAGCCTGTGAGAGAGGAAGAATGAGTTTCAATTGTTTCTCTTCATAAGCATTCCTGCAAGGAGTGCAGCGAATGTCTGCAAGGTGTGCGTCGACGAAGTACTGATTTTTATCTCCGAAATCTCAGGAGAGATATCATTGTTCTCATATCAACCAAAGTGCAAGGTCAACTCAGAGCCATTCAAGGTGTGTGCAATATGGGTGAGGTATTTTATTTAACTAATCAAAGAGGAAGATTGAAAGACTGATGTCGCACAGAGTGCATAGAGTCGAAGGATCAAATAACCAGAGGTTATTTGCGAATTCCGCAAGGAGTGCCTGCAGGAACCCATTGGAAGCCTTGAGGTTGCAAGAGAAAGATCAAAAGGGATAGAACCTTTGAAGTGTTCAAAGGGATACGGAGTTGAAATCATCTCACAAAAGTCAAGTTCAGGAGGGAGGAGGCCAAGCCATTTGGCCAGAAGTCCTTGAGAAGTTAAATAGGATGGTGGAATCGCTTCAAGAAGAAGTTTCAATTTACTGTGGGTCATTGGATCTTGCAGACCGGCGAGAAGATTAAGGACGAGTGTTTCTCAACACTCATAAACTCAGGAGGAATAGAGGCCATCATATTTGGATCAATGAGAGTCATTGATCTGACGTCATTGAATTTCATTATTTCAGAATTCAGAAGTGGAGGAAGCTGTGACTCGAAGTCAAGAGTCTTGAATTCCTGATTCGAGAAGTCCCGAAAGAACTAGGACCGTCAGATCATAGGAGATCCCAAACCTGTTGATTTGTGGTGAGGGGTTATCGTAGTTTTGGAATTCTGTGAAAGGATTCATTGCATTTCAAATCGTCGATATGTGAATTCTTGAAGTGCCGAAAATATGGGCCCTAGGTTTTAATCAAAGGTCACATCGAAAAAAAGTCAAGGGAGGAGTCAAGATTCATTATCCCTTTCGGGTTTCGGAGATTAAAGAGTCGAGGGGACTTACATTAGGATTCATGAGGTTGAGAAGTCTGAAATACCCTTTTGGTAAAGGTCATGGTCATAGCTGTTGGTCACGTGGGTGAGAGTTAGCGCCTTGTGTATGTTTGCATAGGCATAACTCATAAGGACCTGTGGAGTACACACATTGGTGTGTCTGTTTTAGTTGGATTTCATGTGGGGAAATCAAAGAGTCAATCAGACTTAGGTGGAATTTTAGAACGATCCTAAGACCAAGAGGTCGCGCAGAACCTGTCGAGTTAGGGGGTGTTGCATTACTTTCACACTACATCTACTATATAGTCCCTATTTAATAGATCTGGCCTCAGTACATAGAAATCTATCTATCTATTTAAGAGAATTGGGGTAGGACCCTAATAGATTCACATGGTTAATTTTTTTGTGAAGACTTGATATGAAACATTAGATAGAGATATTAGTTTGAAACTACTAAATAAAATAAAATTAGTTTCCTTTTAGATGAACGTCGAGAACAGAGAGTTCATCCCTCCTCTAACCCATAACCTTTTCCCAATGATTTCAAACATTCTATAATGGTATTTTTTAATGATGTAACAACATATGTTATAGAAATGGATGGAAAATCCATTGATACTAATAAATTTATTTATCCCCATTTCCAAATACTATAGATTTTTTTTCAATATCATTATAATTTTTTGTAATTGTATGGAACATTATTGAGTATGGTGCTTTTTTTGGGAAGCCTCCCTAGAGATTTTTCATATGATTGAAATATATTCTTATGCATCGATATTTCATTCTTAATCATTTTGATATTTGTTTCTTAAAGCAAAGGATGGAGACTAAAAAACTAGTGATTTCTAGGAATGTGTAATGATTTCCCATACCTATATATGTTAGAGGCAAATACGATTGAACTTAAAGGGAAGAGGTTTATGATGCTTCCCATAGGATATAATGCTTCCCATAGAATATAAAAAGATAAATGGGTTTATGAGCCAATTACATGGAAGGAAAGATATCAAGTTGGATCCTAAGATTGTCCTTTAATAAAGAAATTTCAAAAAAACATGTCTAAGTCTCGTTATCATGTCCTTTAATGTGCATTTTCCTCTTCTCTAGCACTAGTCGATGAGATCCGAATCTAGAATAATTTCCTATTCCATTTCCTTACTTAGATCCATTAGAAATACTAATTGGTTTTTAATTTGTCTAACATTGGACAATGTTTAATATATTAACAAGGACCCTCCCTTCATCTAGTAGTTCATCCTTGAATTTCGATTGGGACTCCCAACACTATTGTTTCCTCTGCATGTTCTTAGGTGTATAAATCTTAAATATTCTCATGAATATGACTGTAAAGAAGTCTTCAAAGAGATTGAAAAAATAGATTGGACTATTACCTCATCTAGTAGATCCAATTCCTATGGGTCCGAGAGAGTGCATATTCCTCTAGACAAATATTTGTCATATATACTAATTTGATTCACTTTTTTCCAAATGATATTTTGAATAAATTCCATGTCGTTATTTCTCATCTTGGTGTCTTGTCAAAACACTATTTTCATACTATGATTGTGAATTAACATCGTTACTCCATCTTGCTTCATTATAGTTTCTAACTCCTTTAAGATACATATCTTCACAATAAGGGTTTTAATACGTCAATTGAAGGAAAACATAATAATTTAACGGATCACTAGATATTCATGAGGTAGAGATATGAAAAGTATCATATAGGAGTTTATTTTAGGGTTTTTAGCCGCTAAGTGGAAAATTTGACAGTGTAGTGAGCCATCGAAAGCTCTGACTTTTGGCGGCTAAAGGGCAAAATGCAAGACCAATGAGTTGCTAAATGTGACAAAGAGTTGAGAATGTAATTCTTTCTACCCAGATCATGTTTTTCGAGTTCCAGAACATGTGGGAATGGTATCAAATTAAAGATAATAATTATTAGAAATTCAATACCACCATAAAATAGTTGAATACCACCAAATTACTAAATTACACAGAAAATTTTTAAGTACTGACCTTCAAAATATCAACTATGTAGAGTATGATCAATTCAATGTTTCTCTTCTTGAAAGAGATTTGAAATCAAGATTTCATAGAAATCCAGAACACCATTGCATCAGAACACCATTTCATAAATTACTCACGCAACTATAAAAAATGATTTTCACAACGATAGCACATTTTTCATAACTGAGATATATATAGGATTGATTTAGTCGGTCTTCCAACAAATTCGATCAATTTGACCAAACAATAAGTCAATGACCATTTGATTCTCACAGGTGACATAGTTGGTCGTTATAATGACTACAGTTTGAATGTTGGTCGCTTGAACAACCAACATGGAATGTTGGTCGCTAGAATGACAAACGTGGAATGTTGGTCGCTATTCCAGTGAACAGTTGGACGCCGAAAAAAAAAAAGAAGTAAATTTAGTCCAAAACAAGAAAAAAAACTACGACGAAATTTTAAACCGTCGTAATTTTCTCCGAATGTAGTGGTGATAGATTTAATGTATGTGTTATATCTTTTTATGACAACACTTATTTGATAATCAACTTCATAGTGATTACAGGTTACATATCACAGATTTTAGATTAGATATTTTACATTTTAGTATTAAATTGTTAGTTAGATTTTATATTTTATATTTTATAGTATTAGAGTGTTGATAGGGCCATATTCGACCTTGTACATGTACAGGAATAGGCCCAAATAAGGGAATTTCCCTATACGTGGATAGGGTTGAGTATGGCCTTGTCCATGTAAAGGGATAGGCCCAAATTTGGGTCTATCCCTATACATGGACATGGTTGAATATGGCCCTATCCATGTAAAGGGACAGGCCCGAATTTGGGCGTGTCCCTCTACATGGACAAGGAAATTCAAGCATGTCCCTATACATGGACAAAGGCCAAAAATAGCCATGTCCATGTATAGGGACAAGCCTAAATTCAGACATGTCCTTGTACATGAACAGGGCCGAATATGTTAAGCATTACATGTTTGATGTATCTATCAATCAGAATATGGCCCTATCCATGTACAAAGATGGGTCTGAATTTAGGCTTGTTCCTGTACATGGATAGATCCATATTTTAATTGACGTTGGTGTTGAGGGTAGGTGGACGTTGGTGTTGTGGGTGTTTGGTTTAAAATAATTTTAAATTTTATGATTTAAATAGTTAGCATTAGTATTCTGTCCCGGGATGGTCCATGAGAACTAGGAGTAGTTATTGTTATTTTATGAGTTAGTTAGTGTTATTTTATGATTTAAATGGTTAATGTTATTTTATGATTTAAGTACAAAGTTCAAATAATGTGTGGTTTTCTTCTCTCCCGAGATGGTCCATGAGACATAGGAGTAGTTAAGAAGAGAACAATCACATTATTGATCTTCCTTTTATGATGGGATGATAAAATCTTATAATTAAATATCATGAGAATCACGTGGACATTTTTCCATTAAAGAAGAACTTAATTGTTGACTTTGTCTTGAAATTAACCTTGTTTGACTTACACCCCCTTTAATTGTTGTGTGGGTTTTTGGTTTTGTGTTTTACCTAAAGAAAGATAGTCGCCTTGACGTTGGAAGAATTTAATTGTTGACATAGTGTTGAAACCACCTTTTCTTGAGTTATGCCCCCATTAATTGTTGTGTGGGTTTTTGGTTTTGTTCTTTGCTTTTTCCTGAAGAAATTTGGATCCCTTCTATTGACTTGTTTTTTTTTTTGTTGATTTTCATGATTTAACAATAAATATTTTGTGTTATAAACTATTATTTGTTTAAATTATTTAATTATGTGGCTATGAACCCTCTAGGATAGATCTTATTGGTGTTTTCCATCTTCTCAGATATCTCTTCTTGGTTATTGTTTGGGAATTTGGGTTCTACTTGTTGTTATCACCCTCCTAATTTTTTGGTTGGTGTTGCCCTCTTTATCTCCTTGCTAATGCCACCTTGTGTACATTGTCGTTCTCTTCTATTGTTGGTGCCACCTATGTATCTTGTTGGTTAGGCTATTGATATTTTACCCTAAAAGTTCTTCTTGGCAATTTGTTCCATGTGTCATGATGAGATCTGCCCCAAGGGTTTGATCAATGATCCCTTAAATCTTTCTTTGAGCATATATCTAAGAGGATAGAAACAACATATCATGTAATATTGTTTCTTGTTTTTGTTTTAAGTAAATGTTTCGTCAATTATTATTTTTTTCAATGATCGTAAAAATTATAGTTGTTCTAGTTTTTTTCAATATATGTCTGCAATGCTTTGAAGTTGTCATAAATGCTTAAATGCTTGTGCTATAAATTTAGTATTTCCATTTAATGTTTTTATAACTTATGAAATTTCATATTCATGAATTTTCAAAGGATATATATTGAGGAGAGATGTCGTAACATGAGTCTCCAAACATTCCTCGCAAACGCCCTAGGCTATCCCAAGAAGGAAGAAGAGGAACCTCGTCTTCGACTAAGACTCTGAGTGACCAAAGACAATGTAATCAGAGGAGGATATTATAAAATGAGTCTGTGAATAGATCATCTTGATAATGTTCTCAAACAAGTTCTATGGATGAAACCTTCTTAGAGAGGTTGCAGATTGATACTCCTACACCTGAGAATGTAGGGAATACATCAAGACAATAAAATATTTTTGAGAATTTTCTTTGATTTTGTATTTGTGTTTATTTATGTTTATGTTATATATATATATATATA
>JASDQU011403195.1:29287-61767 GCA_032191745.1 Picea mariana
CCGTGTGGTTGACAGGTGGCACAATGTAGAGCACCCAGAGAAAAGTGGAAGCAAGTCACAGGTGGAGGACATACATCGCCTGGGAAAGGAGTCAACCCATTGTTGACTTATCTTGTCTCGTGGATTCACGAAGGAGGAGCACAAGGGCTCAACACTCTAACTTGCGAAGTCACGTGTAGCGAGATGTGCTAGCAGTTATCCCTAGTCTACGGTTATATGTAGAGGGTGCTAATAGGAGGAGCTATACCCGTATCGCAATCTCGGGTATCAGAAGTTTGGAATAGAGGAGTCGAGGGTCTTCGACCCATGAACTGGTGAGTTGCGAATTGCGAAAGGTGATTGTGCCAAGGCCCAGTTGTGGTTGTGTGAGGGTGAAGCTCACGCCTAGTGCTCATTCACATAGGTGGGGTTTCCAAAGGACCAGTGGATCGGATTCATTGAAGGTTTCAGTGAGGAACCAAAGGAGCCACTTTGGCTCAAGGAGATTAGAATGATCCTGTACGGATCTTGACCCGAGGGTCGGGGTTCTACGGTAGTTTTGGTATCATAACTTGACTCTGTTTGTATATTGTAGGCAGAGGAAGTGAGAGGAGAAAGAGTACTCTGATACACATCAGTTGGTATTAGAGGAAGGTAGAGTATTGAGACTCTGTGGTGATTTCTCATAGGTACGCAACAGTCAAGAAGATATTCAGGAGGACTATAGGGGACGTTGGAAGCACTCAGAGTTGCATAGTGACACATCAGGTTTTCCAGGAGGGTAGATAGGAGGAAGGAAAATGGATATTGAAGACCATAGACGCGATGGAAATAAGATCCATCAGCAGCCAAGCAAAGCTGAGATGGATAAAGAGCTCACCGAGATCAGAGTGAGGATGGAATAACTTGCAGATGCAATAGGATGTAAGATCACATTGGGTGTATGAATGGCCCATGAAGACGAAGGTGAAATGGCCAGTCAGGGAGATGTTGGCTAGAAGACAACGAAGGCTATTGAAAATGTGGCTGAGGCATGTTGAAAGCCTCAAAGATGAAGAGGATATGGTTCATGTATGTGAGCTAGAAGCTGGGAGAAATCTCAGTGATAAGGATGAACTGAGATCATTGGAAGATCTCATAGACTGCCAAGAGGGAAAAAAAAAAAATTTAGATTTCCAGGTGGGCAATGAAATGAGATTGTTGCGGGATCTCATAGACTATCAGGAGGAAAGCAGGGGAATTTTAGATTTCCAGGTGGGCAATGAGATGAGATCGTTGCGGGATCTCATAGACTTCTAGGGGGGAGACAAAGAACTCCCATACTGCTAGGAGGGCAAGAGAGAGTAGATGAGCCCAGAGATGAGTTCATATCAGCAAGGACAACTGATAGAGAAGGAGGATTAGAGGAATCTTCTGATGATTGGGGGAATTCGGATATTCTTGCCACATAGCTCGGATGAGGCCAGCATATGCATTGCATAGGGAGAAACAACAGAAGGACAACTATCTTTGACTTTGAAAGAGATGGATTAGACACTAATGTTTTCCCAAGAAGAAGGAAAAGAGGCTCGACAGTTTCAGCCAGGAAGCTAAAAAGGAGACGGTTGTAGCACTGAAGCCGATAGTAGAAGAAGAACATGGAGATAAGATGTTCACTCCATGGGAGAAGGAGTTGGAAATCTTGGAGGATTGGGTAAGCAATCCAGAGCCAGTAGATGACTGTTGAGAGCAGACAGTCATGTAGATTATGGAAGAGGAGCATTCTGAGGAATCGCTTAGAAATTTCAGCCAGGGAGCTGAACAACAAATGACGACTGCAATGTCGAGACATGCAGCAGCAAACGAAGAAGAGTACTGGCCCAAGGAGTAGATGGAGGAAGAAGGAGACATTCTTGCAAGAGAAATGGCAGTAGCAGCACTGCTACAAAAGGAAGTTGGAAAATAGTTCAGTGGTGAGACTGCAGAGCTGAACTTTGCAGAAGAGTGGCAAGTTAAGGCCACATCAGATAGAGAATATGGCATGGGAGATCTGGTAGATCTACCCACTGATGAGGAAGAATTGCAGTAGAGGAGATTGCTTGAACAGAGACAACCACTGCAACAACTGGATGAGGACATTGAGAAGATCTGAAAGCTGATGGTCAGATCAATAGAAGCTACTAGCAAAGGGAAGCTAAACATAAGGGAGACAGCAACAACAATAGAGCAGCAGAAGCAGCAGTAGCAGTAAAGCAGAGGAGTAGATGGACAACTCCAAAGAACTGTTTGGAATCTAGGACGATTTCAACAGCGGCACTGGGAGCTCATAAGCAAGAGATCATGAATTTTTCACAATAGAGGAGTATGATGCAGGAGCATCACTCCCAAGCCAGCCATGTGCCAGCCAGCCAACCAACACAACGCAGATTGAATGAAGAAGGAGAGGCGTAGCCCTCTCGTTTCAAATTTTGAATTTGAAATCAATGTAATTAATGTTTTGTAAGTCCGTGGAGCCATAAAGCTATGCCTATGCGTAGGGTTAGATAAAGAGTTTCCTTAAATGGTTGTAAGGATGAGATCTAGATCCGATTCAGACTAGACAACCATTCAATATAATTGAATGCAATTGAATAGAGTAGGTAGCTTGGAGGGAAGAGCTCAAAGAGCCCCCTCATGTAAAATATCCTTGGTATATGTAGAGTTAGTCAAAATTTAGCGTAGATAGATAAGAGAGGAGAGCTGAGACTCTGTTGCAGTCCGAGCTCAAATACATTGTAAAGAGGCATTTTCAGATTAATACAAACATAATAGTTTTTCTTGCATGTTGTTGTTCATTTGGTTATGAGTTCATGAATGAATGTCTTTACGTGTTGATGATATGATGTAGATGTGTGTTAGATGTGCATTTGCAGGGATAGGCAGATTTTCCTATCTATGAGTTCTATGATTCCAGGTTTGGGTTCTTTGTGTTTTCATGCAAGAGTGCATGAAAGAACGTTGCGGGTTCTGTAAGCCAGTGCAAGAAGTGCACTTCTTAATTCTACAGATTCAGACAAAGACATGCCAGGAGGGTGCACCAAAGGATTTCATTGACTCAAGGAGAATCCTCAAGGTTGTTGAATACCTTGGAAGTGAGACTGTGCAGAGGAGGGCACATAACTGATAGAATTATTGAGGGATTCTAAAGAAGCTTTGCCAGGAGGGCATTGAGTAGGTGCTAGAGTGCATAGGAAGAACTCTTTTGATTTATGGAATAGGAGAAGTGTCACAGGAGGACCTTCACAGGGTTACTGAACACCCTGCAGGCTCACTAAGGAGTGCTTGAGCAGGAAGTTTCCAGAGGGAATTTCCATCCTTTCAAGATGAGAAAGTGTCAAAGACCTTAGAGGTATGAGAAGTTGAAGCTCAAGGAGGTAAATACCTGTGCAAGGAGTGCACCAGGCCAACACTTCAGTGAAGTGTTGAGAGACAACCATCTGAAGGCTTGTCAAGCTCAAGGAGTTGGCACGGGAAGAATTTGTTTCAAGTCTAAAGCTCAAGAGGAATAGTATCTTTGCGCACAGAGTGATAGCTGCAAGGAGTGCAGAAGTCAGAGAAACCTTTGAAGGTTTCACAATCCAAAATATCAGGAGGAGGAGCTCCCAAGAACATAGGCGAGACCAAGGTTGCAGGCGCGCAAGAGGAAGCAAAGGCCGAGACCTTTGATACTTCAGAAATCTTCCAAGGAGAAGGAAGAAGTGGAAGATCAGGAGGGAGCTACAGCTACCATAGGATCGGTGCTGGAAGAAAGATCTGGATCATTGAAGTTTACGTCCAGGTGCAGGCAGGAAAGTGCAGCAGAAGAGAAAGAGATTTGGGTCATCATATCTTGGGCGGATAGTCAACAACCGTCAGATTTGGATAAATTCGCATAGAGTTTAATCTTTTGAAGGGTGCACAGACAAAGAGTAGCTAAAATGGATGGTGGAGACTCTTCATTAAGGAAGTGTCGAATAGTCGATAGCCATTGGATCTTGTAGAGTTGCATGGTGGTTAGAGGTGGGTGAAACCCATCACCCAAGATTCGATGGTCAATGTGAGCCATTGATCTCGTTTCAATCTACATCGTTGGATTATCTCGTGGATTCGACGTTCAGGAGTTTGGAGAGGGTAGAGCAAACTCTTTATTTCACGAAGCTCCGAGTAGCTCTGAGCAACGATAGCCATTGGATCCAGGTCACAAGAGAACCATTGGATCACAACCTCTGCGTGGTATCGCGTATTGTGAACTCGGGGGTTGAAAGAATTGGATTTTGACTACAGAAGTCATGAAGTGCTGAGTGCCAAGGGCTCTTGCAACACGTGGCACATCCATTAGGTGGGGAGCGCATGGTTGACAGGTGGTGCAACGTAGAGAGCCCAGACTGAAAAGTGGAAGCGGGTGACAGGTGGAGGACATATGTCGCCTAGGAAAGGAGTCAACCCATTGTTGACTTATCATGTCTTGTGGATTCACGAAGGAGGAGGACAAGGGCTCGACACTCCAACTCACGAAGTCGCGTGTAGCGAGAGGTGCTATCAGTTAGCCCTAGTATACAGTTAGATGTAGAGGGCACTAACAGGAGGAGCTATACCCATATCACAATCTTGGGTATCAGGAGTTTGGAAAAGAGGAGTCGAGGGTCTTCGACCCATGAACTAGCGAGTTGCGAGTTACAAAAGGTGCTTGCGCCAAGGCCCAGTTGTTGTCATGTGAGGGTGAAGCTTGTGCCTAGTGCTCGTTTGCATAGGTGGGGTTTCCGATGGACTTGTGGATCAGATTCGTTGAAGGTTTCAGTGAGGAACCAAAGGAGCCACTTTGGCTCAAGGAGGTTAGAACGATCCTGTGCAGATCTCGACCCGAGGGTCAAGGTTCTGTGTTAGCTTTCTTGTTTTTTTTTATTTCTTTAGACAGGTTACTTCTCTTGTCTCTAGCCTTCTGAGGCATCTTAGTTTCTAGTCTTAGAACAACAATATGTCACAGGATGATTTTTTCTCCTTTTTCTGCAACTGTGAACTGTTTGGACAAGTGGTAGCATTGGTTTCCCATCTGAGCGATGCAACCACTATTTCACTATTTATCGGGAAAGATATAATTTTTTGATACCATAAGGCTTTAATACATATTTCTAACTTACAAAAAGAAAAAAAAAAAACATTCTTTATGATTTTATAATTTCAATTTTTATGATGGTGAAAGGATAAGATTTTGCTGAAAGCCAGCTGTTCTTGTTTCCCTTTTATGCCAGACCAGCTGGCTAATAGATGGCATTGTATAGACATAAACAACTATTAATATAAGGATCTTACTTTATTTACAATAAAAAAAAAGGTTAATTTATGTTTTACGATATTGTGTTGAAATTAAAAATGTTTCATTTCATTGTATTTATAAACATCATTGTTTTATTTCCAACACTCAACTTGTTATGTTAGTCTTTGGTTTCTTTTCGAGATTTCAATATATTTATTGAAGAAAATGTGAAATAAAAATGTGTACTTTGAAATAAAAATTGAAATAAAAACATGATTTAGAACCTATTTTAATATGTAAAATTAAAATATACTTTAATATAAGTAAGCGCTTTTCATTAAAATTTATATTCATATAAATTGTTTATGTGTTGAAAATGTTAGAAAATGGTTGATATGGAAATTATCAATCCTCTGCACATTGGAAGTATTCACTAGTGCCATTAATATAACACCTACCATTAATTGAAGTATTCATTATACCATTAGTATGACACCTACCATTAATTGAAGTATTCCCTATACCATTAATGGAAGTATTCACTATGATAGTCCAACACTAAACTAGTTATGTTGGTCTTTGGTTTCTTTTCGAGCTTTCAATATATTTATTCAATAAAATGTGAAATAAAAATATGCACTTTAAATTAAAATTGAAATAAAAACATGATTTGAAATAAAAATTGAAATAAAAACATGAATTACAACCTATTTTAATATGTAAAATTAGAATATAGTTTAATATAAGTAAGTGATTTTTACTAAAATTTATATTGATATAAATTATTTATGTATCAAAAAGGGTAGAAAATGGTTGATGGAAATTATCAATCCTCTGCACATTGGAAGTATTCACTAATGTCATTAATATGACACCTACCATTAATTCAATTAAAATTATGAAAATCTAAATGCAGCAAACCAAGCCTTAGTAGATGACGTATTATTTTTTATTTTTTGTTATCAGGCCACAAAATCAATTTTTTTTTCAACTTAAGTTTTTTTCAATCAAACTCAATGAAAATTATGTTTAATGTGTAGAATATAAGTAGTGTTAGGTTCATCATACACATTTTTCAAGTAGCTCATAATTTCAATTTTGTTTTCAATTTGCTTCAAGATATTAAAATCTAAATGCAGAAATTTAACAATTTAATATAATATCAACACATTTGAAATAAAAATTCACAATTTCATAATTAAAATTGATACTTTTTAAGATCTCTTTAAAAATTTTAATTAGGATGTTAATCATATGTATTACCTTGAATTATTTAATTAGGATGTTAATCATACTTTTTAACATGTCTTTGAAGTTTTTCTAAGCTATCAATAGTCCCTTATAATGAAATAGAAATGGGTCCTAGTTTTGATATGAAGTTATCCTCTTCATATGAAAAAGCATTGAACAATCATTGCAAATAATGAATGAAAATCCTATATGTAATAAATTGGTTACATGCATTAAAGGATTTGTGTATACAATCTGGGTAATTTGTAGGGTTAAAGTATAATCATCCAATGAATAGGTCAGTTTAGGTTCCCTAGATACAATCTATAGGTTCTTCCCTGAAATTGTAAATAAGGCTTGGTAAACTTTATAATTCATCAAAAATATAACTTTTTTTAATTTAATGGAATATGAAAGTAAACTAAACTGGAAATGATTCTAGAATCCTAGATATTCATAAATATGTGTACTTTCAATGCAAAATATAAAATTCTGGAATGTACATGTCACTTGTTTAAAGAAATCATAATGGTATTCCATGTTCAATTATTCGTTCATGATCGGCTTTGGACATTTTCCATTTTCTAACTTTTGTTTTTTTTTCTTGATTGAACTTCTATTAACATTATGTGCACTGCACATACCAAATGACTATTTTGACAACTTATGACATCAGAGTGGTAGTATTGAAAGAGAACACGAGTATCAATTTGATGGGTATCTTCAAAAAAATATCCTTTCAATACGATGGATCCTCTTTAATATATAAAACCGTTATCATCAAAATATTCTAATAACCTCATCTTTTGTTCTATGCATCGCATCAAATAATATTTCATGTTTTCATTGTTGTCTATAGGTACAACTAGGACAAAGACATCTCCTACAGATAATTCTATATATTGGACAACAAATAGTTCATGTTAGATTATCACACAAGTACATCTACAAGTTATTTGAAAAAATTTAAACATAAAAATTGCCTTCTCTAACAAGATAAAAAACTCTATCGCCATCAACTGACACTATAGGTTCATTTGATTCCATCTCCTCTGAGATTGCAAGCGGCATTTTCCATTTTATATTAAGTTCGGTATGTCTCCAAGATTTAACATATCCTGCATTTTCATTTTTGCAAATCTCTAAGGATTTTGTGTCCTCTATGCAAACTGAACAAAAACAAGACTCATTTCTTCTATCAAATGCAAACACATTTCGATAGTGTTTTTTTTTAACTGAATGCATTTTTCATGTGCCATGTATTGTATCAGCTTCATATGGGATTGATCTATTTACATATTGGATTCCAACATACCCAAAAAACCTGCACCAGACAAGAACTTGTTAACTTGAAATATCTCAAGAAAATGATTGAAGATTGAATATAAATTTGAACACGTGAATCAAAATATCTTGTGTACATTTGTAAAATGTATATATAGACACTCCTATGCACATCCCTTGATGGATTATTTTCATGGCTTAGCACCATTTTGTACCATTCAACAACTTGATCGGCGGATTCAAATTAATCGGCATGAGGGTTCATCTGATACCTTTGAAGTGCTCATTTTACACATGCCTCTGCATCATCATGCTCTCCTTTTCCATCACCAGTTTCAAAAAAATTCCAACAATGTGTAATGTTTGATTTTTTATGAAGACGGCACAACCAATAGAATGATCATGAAGATTTGAACTGGCCCACACACCCATCTGACCATATCCAATGTAGATCGAATCCGATCCCGCATTCTTTCAATGAATCATCAAATTTATCAAAACAATGTTATACATAATGTGTGTCGTGTGCTCGATCATCACTTATATAAAAGTGATATTATTTAATAACATGTTGATTTTCATTGGTTCTTTCTATTTTATGAAGACTATGTTGAACATGTCTTTATAGAACGTGGAAAAATATAGTGACTTGATCAGAATGATAATATTAACTATGTATTTCTTTTTGTGCAACGAATGTGTAATTCTCTGCAAAATAAACTACATAAAAAATTGTCCCTGGTGGAAACACTTCATGGTATTTTTTGAATTGTAGGTATTTCCATCGAGATCTATGTGAATGCTTCGTGTATTTAGAAATTTCTTCCTCAAACTTATTCAAAAAATCTATCACACATATTCTATCTACTTTCAAATCAATCCTTTTGGAAATAACATTTGAAGAATGTGGAGCCGTATTGTTGATATATTCATATCTCTTCCAATCAACTATTATATTAGAAAATGGATGGTCATTCATATCAATAGGATACTTTGAATGAAACAAACTTAGATTTCCACAATGATCACATTTATTTCCACCAACAATTTTTGTTTGGTAAAATAATTCATCACCTTCTCTTTCACATAGAATTTCATATATAAATGCACAGAATGTGGAAGGAGGAGGTGAATTTGGCCATAAAGTTTTACCAAAATCAAGAAAAGTGTCGTAATATAACTCAAATTCCACATGATAATGAAAACAACAAGTGTCACGAACAATGATGGGTCTAAAAAACCATTTTTTTTGTTGTACAAATGTATTGATGGAAATTTTAACTTCTTTGTGCTCTTCTTTGAACTTATTGAACAATTCTATTTGTATCATTGGCAATATATGTTTTGGATGTTCTTCATATTTTTTTCTTGCTATTCTTCAACACAACACATCTCTTGTATGTGGTGAAACATGAGATTCTATCAACCAACAATTACGGGCTAATTCTTTAACATTTTCTGCAAGTCTATCTTTGTAGGGTTGTGTAGAAATCACTGTCCAACAAGCAAGTTCATCATTTGCATCTATTTGAAATCGAAATTTTCTATGTTTGTACAATGTTTTTCTTGACATTCCCATCATTTTTTCCATGTGGCGTGTCAAACGATCCTTTATATTTCTAAATGAAACAACTGATGTTTATATCACTCTATGTGCAACACTAACATCTTTTTTTTGATATTTTCCAAAAGCTTTTAATACACTAGTTATATTGTCAAAGACATTATGTTTCACCTTTGTATCTTTTGTCGACTTTTGAGTACCCAATAATGATGTAGCTTCTTTTAACTTTCTTGACTTCATTAGATAGAGGAAAAATTGAGCTTGTATTGTTACTGATTCATCTTTGAAAAAGTTATTATACATATTCTTAGTTCGATATCTTATATAATTCTTAGCTTCTTTCTTCCCAAATTTGTTAGTATCAACATTTTCTAATATTCCATCATCAATGTTGATAGATTCTCCTACATATTTCAATTTAAAGTTTATATTTAAAAACAAAAACCAAACATTAATTCACTAAACTATATACAAGTGTTCATCTTCTACTATCTAAATTTATGTGCATACCTATAGGTGATTCATCTTCTACTTCAATTTTGGTTTCAACGTCTTCATCGACGTTATGAGAGAAATCTATTTATGTTTTTTGAAAAACATCAAATCGTAATTACAATCAATTATATTAAACAATATCTTAAATTTTAATTATATACTTTTAATATAGACAATATGTGCATTCATACCTGGTTGGACTTATTCTTATTGAAAATCTCTATTCACATTATCATCGTTTCTTTCTTCAATATTTCCACGTTATCGTTTATTTCTCCAATAATGCTCTTTCCTTTGATCATTATGGTGAGTTTCATATCGAGTGCGATCAAATTCTCTCTTGCGCAAACTTTTGTTTCCCATGAGTATAGTTATCTATAAAAGTTTTTAACAAAATCAACATTTCATAATAGTCTCAAAAAAACTTCATTGTCACAAAAATTATTAAAACATAATATCAATAACTTTATGTTCAACAAAGGCTTCACCTTGAAAAAATGCTCAACATTTAGCGTTCAATATATACATTTTTAATCGAATAAAAACTTTAACAAACAAGAAAAAAGAAAAAAATGATTCAAAACTTTGTTGAGGTGCTCTGGAAAACCATGAAGCATGCGATGGATTGTGTTAAATGTGTTCGGATGAAAGCATATTTATATTATTTGGCATGAAATGAAATGATACGATGTGTCTTTTCATTGTTTCCAACCGATGAAATTCTTTCACCCATCTTTTGACCGAAAATAAGGTTTTTCGATCGAAAATCTAGGAAACCGTTTAATTTTAACGTATTTTGTTAGAATTACATTTTTCGGCCAAAAGAAATGTTTTTGGGCCAAAATATTCTTTTGGATGAAAACTAGCGAGTGAGACTATTTGCAGGAACCATAGAATTCCCTCTAGCTTACATGAACTTTAGAGGTTGCGGACTTCTGCAAATACTCAGAATCTGGTTTCAAAAATGACACCAACATTTGCAAAATTGAATCTACTTTCAATTCCTATATATTTTTTTTTCATTTTCATTATTTTTATATAATTTTATTTAATTTCTTTTTAAAATCACTCCATAATATTTTCAACTCACATTTTGATTCAGTGAAATGAAATATCTGTATCTCTAAAAATACACAGTGAAAAATTTAGAAAAAATTATATTCATAATGCATAAATTGTTCTCTTCAAAAGGGTATTTTTAGATTTTACTTATAATAAAAATTAAGATAGATACAATGTGGGGGAAAACATGTGTTTAAAATATGAAATGTTTTCAGCTTGGTCAAAAAAGGTACACTAAGGGTGGATGAGGAAGCAACAATGGATGGGGATGAACCAGGTTTCCATGACTAGCTTCACTGTTCTTACCTATGCTTGGTTTCCTTTCTGAGATGGAGGCTCGGGTTCAGGCATTTTCTCGGATTCAGACAATGCTTACTCTTAGCTAGTATCTTTTCTTGTTCTTAAAGATGGTGTCATTTCTAGAGTACTCATTTTCCCTTTATATTCTTTGTCCCTAGTCTTCCTGGTTTTGTCATTTATCTCATGTATTTCTTTAGCGCTTGGGAAGAAGTGACATAGTCCTCGGGAGTCAATACTTGCACTTGTTTTCTCCTTTGGTTCTAAGTTCTTGTCAATGTCATTTTGTGCTGCTGCTGGGTAGGATTGGTGGGCCTGGATGGGGACCAGTTCCTTTAAAGAAATGGAAAGAAATTTAAACACCCTCATGAGTCCAACTGATGAGGTTACTTGGAGGCAAGTGGGGATCTTTGACAAGATTGACTCTTTGGAGTGTAATAATTACAAGGATCCTTCTTTTACTACCCAATAATCCTTACCTTCCTATTTACCTGATAGTTTATCATCTCCTCCTCTGAAATTCATCAGGTCCACAGAGTCTGTCTCTCTACATGTTGGTTCCCCCAGCACTAATCCTCCTTCTCTCACTATTCTCCCTAGATTTCAAAACATCCCTTCAACGCAGAGGGGTCATAGGTCTCCTTCTACTCTAGTTCAAACTAGTTCTTCCCGACAAAAGTTGTGGAAAGCAAACAAAAGGGAAAAAATTATGGTGTTGGGGAATGATGTGGGACTTGAAGATACTTTCATATTGGAGCTCTATGGGCTGGTGGGGTGGATCTCTTATAGGATACTGATCAATCAACCTATTGAAGACTAGATCACCTTACAGTGGGCTCCTCACCTTGGTTACTCACCTAAGACTCTCTACCTCAAAAAAGGGTGGCTTGGTTTCATTTGTAAGTATCCCGAGGATGTTTCTCTATTCCTTAGTTCTATGTGGGTTTATGGGGTAAATAGTCTCATGTTAAATCATTGGAGAATCTCTTTTAACCATGAAACTAACTATTTATAGCACAAACATCTTTGGGTTCTATTACCAGGTCTTCGGTTGTTTCTCTGGAATTAAGGAGCCTTGCGAGCTATTGGCGCAACACTCAGAAATTTCATTTCTCTGGACACAAATATTCTTGTTGGTACTGATCGAAAGATGGGAATGATTATTGTTGAGATGGACCTTTTTGAGGGCTTACCAAAAACACTCGAGATCAATTGGAGAGGGAGAAATATTTCAAAACAACTTGACTATCTTGGGCTGCCTTTCTGGTGCAATCGTTGCTGCAAAACGGGTCATCTCTAATGTGATTTCCCGGGGAAGATTTCATTTGAACTCTCTGAAGAATCTGAGATTCGTTTAAGCCCTCCTAACTATATGGATGAAGATCCCTCCTTAAACTTCTTGGACAGTTACTCAGGACTCTCTTCTTCTTTGCAGCAGGAGATTGGCGAGTCTATTTCTGGTAAGCTTAAAACTCACTGCCCATTATTTTTTAACTCCCTGTCCCTTGGGGAGAAGGAAGCCATAAATGAATCTCCTTGGTTTTTTCTTCTACCTATAAAAATGTTTATACTCTTGGAGTTGTAGTCTCTCCCTTAGAACCTGTTTCTTCTGATCCCTCCCCTGCTATCCCTCACATCTTCCATGCGGCTACTCCATATCCACCCCTACCCTCGGGTTTGGATTCTTTTTCGAAGTCACTCCCTTCCCACCTTTCGAGCCTCTCCCCTTCTTCTTCCCCGATCATATCTCCTCACTCTCCTTCCCTATCGGTGGAACAAATTGAATCCCCTTCAAGTTTACTAGGCTATAGGGAGGCAGAGGATGATGAATCCAACCTCTCAGCTTTACTAAACACCTTAACTCCCTATTCAAACATCCCGTTGAATTCAATTTCATTTCCCATCTATCAAGGAAAGGAACTCTTAGCTCCTTCTATGGATACTGGTACATCTTCTTCTTACCAAGATGGAAATGGGAGTAAGGCTTATGCATGGTCTAGGGGTATTGGCTCAGAGCTCTCCCCATTAAGATGCGTAGCTCCAGAAAGAAATAAGTGGAGTTAGTTTCTCAACCTGTTGATCTTGTTTTTCCTTCTTAGGATGGAAGGGCCCTTAGATATTTGAAGGCCTTGGCAAGGTCCAAGTGATGATAATGCTCTCATTTACTGTTCAAGGGATTGGAGGCACCCTCAAAGATGCCTCTCTTCATCGTTTGTTAGATCGTTCTCATCCTAATATTTTTTTCTCCAAGAGACTCTATAGGATGAACAAAAAGCTCGAGATTTCTTGCATAATCTTAGGCCTTCTTGGGTCTCGTCTGCTGTAAATGCCTTAGGAAATTTAGGAGGATTGTTGGTCGCGTGGGACCCTTGTTATTTTGACCTGGCCGCTTTTCTAACGAGTGGGGGTATTCTTCTAATTGGTCATTTCTTAGCTACTAAATAGGAGTTAACGTTTCTTAATGTTTATGGGCCTTGTAAAGACCATAAACAGTTTTGGTCTTCCTTAGCAGAGAGTGGTATTCTATCCACCTCAAATCTTATTCTAGCTGGTGACTTAAATTTCATAGTTTCTTCTGTTGAGAATTGGGGAGGCTCTTTTGAGCTTGGTTTGACTGAAGCCTTTTTCAGAGAGCATTTTACTTCAAAGAAGATGGTGGATGTCAAGCCTACCAAGCTGGTCCCTACCTAGCAAAATGGACATTCTGGTCCTGAAGCGATCGCTAGAAGACTTGACAGGTTTTTTGTTTCTGAACAACTTTTGTCTTTGGCGGGTTTATCTAGATACTGGGTGGAATTTCTGTTCGTTTATGATCACATTCCCATTTTATTTCAACTGGAAATCTCTCCTTCGTACCAAGCATTTCCCTTCAAATTTAATGACCAGTGGCTACTTAATCCGAATTTCATTAAGTTGGTTCACAGCGTTTGGAAGGATCCTTTTTTTTTTGTGGGAAGGAAATGTACAACATTGTGTTGTATCAAAATTGAAGTTACTCAAATCGCAAACTAAAGTTTGGTTAAAAGAATTAAAGGAGAAAGAGAAACTTTTAATGGAAAACATGGAATCTAAAATTGAAATGCTCATTTCAAAATTTGTTGAAATTTCTTTATCCACAGAAGAGATTAGATGCATGCGTGAGATGGAAGATAGTCAAAATACACTTCTTTGTAAGGAAGAGAATGTTTGGAGATTGCGTAGCAGAGCTACGTGGATGAAGAGTGGTGATTCAAACACTACTTTTTTCCAAAATTTGGCCAGTTTTAATAGAAATCGTAAGCATGTCTGGGAAATTACAATTGAATATGGAGTCATCCTATCGGAACAGGAGGCGATTAAAGAGGAAGCGGTCAATTATTTCAATTAGTTTTTCAAAGCCACTAAACATTCCAACTTAAACAAGGTAATCTGTATTTATAGTCTTTATCCCAAAATGGTAACTGAGGTGGAAGAGGATACTCTTTTCAAACCCATCACTTTGTTGAAATTAAAAATGGTTCTGAAAATTTTTAAAAAGGAGAGAAGCCTAGGCCCTGATGGGAGCTGACCTTGTGGGAGCTGACCTTATTTAGATGGTGGAGGATTTGCGAAAAAGAGGTAAGATTTTTGGAGGTTTAAATTCCACTTTCTTAGCCGTGATCCCAGAAGTAAATAATCCAACCTCCTTTGAATATTATCGCCCAATATCTCTTTGTAACCTTATTTATAAGGCGATCTCAAAAATTCTTGCATATCAAATTAAGCCTATTTTATCAAGGTTCCTCTCTGCAAAACAGTTAGGGTTCCTTAACGGAAAGACAATTCAAGATGTAATTGGCGCGGCTCATGAAATCCTTCACAACATAAAAAAAGAAAAATCTAAAGTCCCTGGTGTTGAAGTTGAATCTCAAAATATCCTATCACAACATTTATTGGGAGTACTTAAGGTTGATCTTGCTCACAGTGGGCTTTGGAATTAGGCTGACTGATTGGATTATGTGTTGCGTTACTAGTGCAAATTTTGTTGTGTTGATTAATGGTGAGGAGACAAAGTATTTCAAGAGTGGGAGAGGGCTCCTCCAGGGATGCCCTCTTTCTTCGTACCTGTTTATTATGATAATGGAAGGGCTCAACCTGATGCTATCAAAAAGTATCTGTGAACATCAAATTTTAGGTATAAAGGTTTCAAAGCTATTAAAAATTGTTCATTTAATGTTCATGTATGATGTTCTCCTAATGTCAAAGGCATATCCTTTGGAGTGGAAAGTGATATTAGACATTCTACAGAATTTTTGATTTTCTTCAGGTATTTGCATAAATTTTACAAAATCCACTGCTCATTTTTGGGGACTTGCAGAAGTCCAGCTCTGTATTTTAAAAGATTCAATTCCATTTACCTTTTATGACTTGATCATGGGATTTAATTACCTTGGTTATTATCTCAAACTGGGTGTATCTAAATCTCAAGATTGGTGCTGGCTAGTGGCTAAATTTGAATGGAAAATTGGGCTTTGGTGTAATAAGTGGCTTTCGCTTGGAGGGAGTTTTGTATTGGCCAAATCTGTGTTGGAGATTCCTTATGTTTTTTGGATGTCAATGGAGAGGATCCTGTGTAACATCCTTTCCAAATTTCACAAGATTTTCTTTGCCTCTTGTGGAGTGGGAAAAATGAAAATAATTGTTTTCATCTTTGTAGATGGGATATCTTGTCAAGACCAAAGAAGGCAGGGGGTTGGGGGCTCAAAAGTATTACTTATTTCAATACTTCTTTACTGGAAAACACCTTATGGAGGGTGCTTACACATGATAGAATCTGGCATCGAATCATCATGGATAAATACTTGGGTGACTTGCCATTTTATTCTTGGATTCGCAGGTCTTCTCATGTTCGACAAAGAGTATCCAGCTTCTAGAATGGTCTGATGAGAAATTTTTATGTGATCCTTCCTTAGCTTCATTGGAAGCCTAGTTAGGGAACTCAAATTTATATTGGGAGGTACAAAATAATTGGGTTGGAGGACCGATCATTACTTTCATATCCTCTACTTCTCCATTTACAACACTCAAATATATCGTGGCTTTCTCAAGCGAGAGTCCTGACCAGTGATCTCCCTTTTCTGGATAGGTGGCTGAGTTGTGAGATGCTGGGAATTAGTGGAGAGGCCACCAGTGAATGGAACCATTTTCCCCTTTCTCTAAAGAGCACAGGCATATTTCTTAACAACGAAACCGATTCTTTTATGNGGGGGGAGGGGACGCCTCACGTGTCATTTCAGTTAAAAACCTCTACACTTCTCTTCTTCAACCGAATGATTTTTGCAGTGACAATGCTTGGATTTTTAGGTTGTGGAAATGGACTATGAAACTCAAAGTAAATCTCTTCATTTGGTTGGTTTCTAAAGAAAAGGTCCTTCCTTGGGAGGTGCTCCAAAAGAAAGGTTGGATCGGTCCGAGGGGTGTGTAAAATTTGTAACTATTCCTCTAAAAAGATCAATAACTTATTATTAAATTGCAACTTTACAAAGGCATTGTGGATACAAATGCATCATCAATTTTTTCTAAAAATCTAGTGGATTGGATCCATAGTCTTGAATTGTTTCAAGGTATGGTCAAATGATCAAAATTCCCCTATCACCTTGGCTGCCCTTGCCTACTGGCATTTATGGATTGAGAGAAACAAGGTGATTTTTGAATAGCAATCCCCCTCTATTTTTGGTGTGGTTCATAGGATTGTGAACTTTTTCTCCTAGCAGCTTGTTATCCAAAAGTTCTTCCCTAATAGAGTTTGTGAGATAACATAGGCTGAGAGCCTCAATCTAGCTTTGTTTGATCGTTCAGCCCTGTCAAATGGTAATTGCTTCAGAGCGTGTGGATCTTTCAAGACTCATTCATCAAGGATTACTAAATGGTTCATAAATTGTGGAGCTCGAACAAATACAAAGGAGAAGCTCATGGGATTATGGGAATCACTCACCTTGGCTTCACTTTGGTCGATAAAAAAATTACAAGTGTTGGGGGATCCGAAAGTGATTATAGAATGGATAAATCTTAAGGGTAACTTCCATTCACCAAATCTTGAATGCTAGAAACAAAAAACTAAGGATTTGGCAAAACAATTTAATGATATCATATTCCAGCATATTTATAAAGAACATAATAAGGAGGTTGATTCTCTTTCAAAGAGAGTGCTTAAAGAAATCTAAGGTAGTTTGTCAGTTTATGACTGTGAAAATGGGGAAGAAAGTCCCATTTTGTTCCTAAATATATTTGAATTTTGAGAAGGACAAGATCAATTGGAGTAAATTACTATTTCCTCATTTGAGAATTTTCTTCCCTTTCGAGGCTCCTAGATGCAATACTTATTCTTCAATTTTGTTGAGCTTTTGGATTTTGTATCCAGAACTGGTTATACTCTTCCTTTTGGGCAAATTTTAAGTTCGCTCAGGATCTACTCTGTGATTGTAAAACAATTTATACTCTATATAAATTTATGATATTTTTCTTTTGGAAAAAAAACAAAACTTCAAAAAGTTCTAGAAATTATAATATTCATTCATTAGATTAAAAATTATAGTCATAATAAAATATTGTCTTTGGAGATTGTTGCAGTGTATTTCGTTTCTTAAAAAAAAAGTTTAATAATAGATATATTGTTGGGGGGGGGGGATAAATCATTATCATTCCTTTTGTGTTTAAGGAACATACTGTTAAACAATTTTCAAATTGACATATCAAGTCTCAATAAAATAAATTTGAAAAATAGTCATTGGAAAGCTAACAAAATTCTTCACAAGTTTTGTTTTTACCGTGAAGTGAAATTCTAAATAAAAAAGAACTTTTGTCTGCCGAAAGTTGAAGAACTTGTGAAAAAATAATTTTTTTTCTCATAAAACAAGAAAAATAGACATCCATCTTCATGATTTCTATATTTATCTATGATATGGTCAACCCTTCCTCATGACGTATTGTAACTTATGCATCATTCCAATAAATATGGATCATCGTTTAAGGATGATGCTCATGATCCTGCACCAGCCAGTCCTCTACTATATCAACCAACATCCCCTCCACCAACTAGTTGTCCTCCTCATCCACATGTGTCACAAGCTGCACCATCCACTAATCCTTCTCCTCCATATGTGTCACCAGCTACACCATATTTCACCAATCATCCTCCTCCTCACATGTGTCACTGGTCATACCATCCATCAATCGTCCTTCTCCTTCACTTCCATCATGGTTATTTGGCATGAATTTATATATACCCTCTAGATCTAGTAGCAAAGGAGCCATTGATTCCTCTACCATTGGTGGTGAACCTAGCTAGTAGTGGTACTTAACAAGTATATTGATTGTTTTAAATTTGAATTGAGATGTATAGATGACATGCTTATTTATTTTCAAAATATGTATATTTGATAAGTATATTGATATGTGTATTTTCTATGTATATGGATCATGTATATTATGTTTTTATATATCATGTTGATGTTGTTGTTGTTTGACTTATAAAATGTACTATGAGTATGCTAATGACTTTTTTGTTTTTGAATTAAATTTGAGATGTATCAATCATTTAAATTTTTATTTTGCATATAATGTTTAACTTTAATTTTATGAAATTGTTTAATTTGGATTGTGATTGAAAAAAAATGATCCACAATTCAATCTGCAAAAACTAAAAATGGAGCAACACAATAGACTGGAAAAAAAAAACTAAGAGCGCTACATAGTAAATATATGCAAGGAGGAATAGATAAAACGTTGGGTGTAACAAAAAATGATCGTCATTATATTCAACAAAAGATGGTTCCCTTTTCTTAGGTAGGGTGACATTTCCTCAGTAGAAATAAGGAAGTTTTTATTTATTTCAGGAGCGCTCTACACAGTGCGACTGGACAGAGCTATTTACAATTTGAATTACTGACATAAACTTACATCCTAATAGAAATTATGGAATTCCCTATGTAACTTGACCGATGAGGATTGTTAATTAAATAACTAACTGATGCAACTGAACTACTTATTCTTTATTGGTAAGCTCTCTACTCATCTATACTGGTGAGGGTAGTATACAATAGAAACTATCGACAAACTACTACACAACCTCACTCTAACTGGTGAAGAAATATGTGTGTCATTCCTGGTGGCCCAATTCCTCCCTATTTAGATCCGAAAGTGTCCCTTCGTCCACCAACAAGTGAGGGAAAGAACACTACAAGGTTTTTGTAGACATCGACTTGGCCTGCACAGGTGTTTTTCCCTTGCGGCCCACAAAATTAGAAATATATTGTTATTGATGAGTATTTTGAGTCCTAGTGTCTAGAATTGTGTTTGTAAGCATAGGAAGTTGAAAATATCATATATTTTCCTCTGGATGATGTAGAGTAAATGTTTCATCAAGGAGCAATGGCTCAAACATCTTGATATTTTTTACATTGAGCACATCATGGATGCCAATTTTTGGTGGAAAGTATAGGAGATAAGCATTCTCAACAACTATTTTGAGAACTATGTATGGACCATAGCGTAGTAGGTGAAGCTTATGGTGGTGTCCTCATAAGCAGTGATTTTCTAGAAGAAGACACAATTAGTCACTAGGTAGAAATACCAAGGGTGTGTTCCATTTATCGTGCCTTTGTTTGGCGTGCTCTTATGCTACTTGTAAGGCCTCTACTACTTTTGAATGTCACTATGCTATGTTGTGAATGAAGTTGTGTGTTGATTGATGCTCTTGTTGTTAGCATGTATACCTTCATGATGTGAGAGTGAGGGGAAACTCCAACGTAACACTTGGATGAAATCATAGAAAAAACTTGAATGAAGAAAATCCCATGGAGGAGTGAGTCGCTTGATTATAACTTTGTTGAATGAGGTTTAGATAAGAGTGCCACTACTTATTTTGGGAAAATTAGTTGCAAAGAGAGTGGACCAGATTATGATTGACAAACTCTATTTGGTTGTTCATATGGGGGTAAAATGTGGTTGAAAAATTAAGTTGGCATCCCAACAAAGACAATAGAGTATGAAAGAAGGTATTAAGGAAGCGAGAGTCATGATCATAAATTATAGTACCAAGTAAGCTTAAATGAGTCCACACATGATGGAAACATAGGTCGACAATATACGTAGTAGTGGTATTTTTATGACAGGGTATAAGCATATCCATCTTAGATAAATGACACATTATGACCCAAATAACATAATACTTGTGGAAATTTGTAGGGAGAAAACAAAGAAATTCCATGGAAATAGATTCACTTAGACAAGAAGGAATGTGTAGAGGTTGGGACATACCATGCAGATGGTTAGATGGTGCACCTTGAGAACATAGAGAGTAGGTGTGGTTGAATGTTTCCACTTGTTTCAACAGTGCAAGCCAATAGACAAGGTGTTGGAGATTGAGAATGGTATTGGGTGTGCCGAAACTCACCCCGCATGAAGAGGCATGTGCCTTGCAGATGAAAATGAGATGATAGTTTGTTTGCAACACACATAACTGATTGAGTTTGTAGAGCGAAACTTCAATGATCATGTAGTCAATAAATAGAGTATGGTTGATGAAGGTATGTTGATTCAAAGCTCATCAGACTTCACCAAATTAGGCACATGTATCATACATGTCTTTCCATGTGCCATAAGCTTCATAACACACCTCTAAATGTGTAGAACCTGCATCGGGGGATGAATTAACAAGGATTTCATGTTGTTGGAGGTATCCTTGCTATATTAAATGACCAAGTGGAATTGTTTGATATACGTTTCTCGCTACAAATTGAATTTTTCTTGCATCTTACTCTGTGAATTGATGAAGATGATTCAGTGATGATCTGTATGGAGAATGGTCTCTTTACCTAGAATGTAGTAGCACCACCACTTGAGTTCCTACACCAAGATGTATAATTTCTTACCATATGTGTTGTAGTTGACTTTGGCCTTTGTAAGCATGTCAGAATGATGCACTAACAAATGACATCATCATTTAAGTACTTACCAAAAGGTGAATTGAGAGGCATCTATCTCAATATTAAAGCATTCATTCATGTCGTGAAGCCTTAGAACACAAGATGAACACAATGTGGTCTTCAGTATCAAAAAATGGTGCTCAACCTTTATATTCACACAAATGTTTCTTGATGTGACAATTGATGCATAGGGCGAGACAACTATGAGAAGTGGGAGAAAAATTTCCTAAATAAATTGATGCCCCCTGTGAAGGTTTTGAGGTTATTTTCATTTTATGGAGTTGTACATTGTGCCAAATACTACACTTGAGAGGAATTAGGGTGCACACCTCGTGCATCCAATATGAAGCCAAAATATTGGAAAAACATTTTTCAAAAAAAGGACTTTTTTTCCTTCACCTACAACTTATGTTCTCATAGCAACTCAAGCAATCTGCGAACATAAATACATAACTACAAATTTATCTAGATTGAGTTTAAATATGTCATTAATTATCCTAATGAATGTGGCTGGTGCATTTGTTATCCCAAATGGAATTACCATGTACTTGAAAATCCTAAACTTGGCCTTGAACATTGTCTTCCATGTGTTTGCTACTTGCATGCAAACTTGATGATATCTTGTCGTTGGTTGGCACTAGGTTGACCAGATCACCTATTTCAGTGACCAAAAAAAAATTATTCGACTGAGTTTCCCACCATGTATATAAAATAACTTCTAGTTTCATATTGGTGAGTCGAAGTTTCATGCCATTGATAATATCAAGACATGTGTATAAGTATGTTGAAATATGGGGAAGTCAATATTCAACAGTCTTACTATCCATTTATCCTAAAAAATTAGGTAATTAGAAGCATGTATGGAGTTCCATGTGTGTTGGAGCACGATGGTATTGAAGACGAAGTAGCTCATGGAGAGCCATCACTAAATATTGAATTGTAGTTATGACATTGGAAGAGGAATCCTATGTGGATGGATCCTCTCACGACTGCATAATTTTCATTCACCATGGATGTTTTTCTTGTAATGGGTGTTGCACTTAGAGTCCCTTCGAGCATGGGCACATAGAGAAGTCACTTGGCACCCTCAGGAGGGAATGTAGTTTATTTTGAAATATCCCAGTAATATACGCATTCAAATCCCTGAGGAGGGCACACTAGAATTCCTAAGGACATTGAACTATGAGAAAAAAAATTCAATGGATAGACTCTCATATGAATATATTGGTTGAGCAGAAGTTGGCTTGGATCTTATCGACACACTGACCACACTGAGAGGGGGGGTTGAATCAGTGTAGGGATATTTGTACACCACTCTACATATTGAAGGAAATCAAGATAAATATTAGGTTAAAATATTATATGATGATGATTAGAATAAATAAGTGAACAAAAAGAAGAATGTCCACTAAACACAGATCCTCTTTGTAGAATATATTGAAAAATGCTTCAAAAAAAACAATGATTAACATGCCATCTATAGCATATGCTTTGCTTCTCAGGGATCCATTAATCAAAGGAAACCTTTGATCCTCAAAACTTACAATATATTCAATGAAGAAGATAAAAATAAATAGGAAAACAAAGAAGACAAGATGATAAACAAATCTCATGAATCTTTAATGGAAGAAATGCTAATTATAACACGCCCTTAGTATTACAAATGAGTATCTAATCTTCTCCTCCAACTCTCTCCTCTCTTGGATCATGAATATAACCCTTTCCTTATCAAAATCCAATTCATATATAATGAATTATCTCTCTCTACTCTAAGGAGTTTGAAACCAAGGAGCTACATAGGATTCTCCTCCATTTAGGACTCTGTTACAAAAGATTCCAAGAAAAAAAAATTCCTATTTTTTGGGATCTTGTCTATTGTGATAAATGCCTTTTGAAATAGGTCATGCTACTTGATCTAGAGATGGAACACATATCCCTCATGTCCAACTAACCCCTATGAAACCATTCAAACCTTCTGTGACAGCTGACATGCTTCCCATAACTCATATTTTTTAGACTGTTAGAGTTCACATTGCCTTTGACATCATGCGCTGCGAACTTTGTTGTAGTTGACAATTTTGACTTTTCTTGCAAAATACGAACTGGGTTAGGCTGATTTTCTTTCATCAAGTCTATGTGAATATGGTTCTTATCCACAAAAAATTTAAGAGGAACCCAGACTGGCATTCAAAAGTTACGATCAAAATATGACTGTATTGTGTGCTAATTGATACAAATTGTCCCAAATTACTAGTTCACAGCGCGAGTGAGTCTAGGTGCTGTGAATTTTCTTGTAGAATCCTGTTTCACTTTTTCCAAAGTTTCAACACCTCAAAACTTTTACCAAGAGTCCATACATGTAACAAAACTTAAAATTATCTTGATATATAATTTGAGGAAAAACACCAAAACTTCTAGTTATAGTTCAAAATTCATAACCATCACCAAAATGTTGTAAATGCATACAAAAATCAATTTGCAGTGCCAAAGGTGTATTCAAATTAATCTTGGTTATAAAAATGATTAACCATATTCCTCTTGTTTGATAGGGGTTGCATTCAATTGGTTAATACTGAGTTTCAAATGGATGCAGAAGATGAGGGATTCAACAATTCTAGAACAAAGGGTTCACAACGTGCACTAGTGATGCAGAGTAAAATAAACAAGTTTGCAACGTTGAAGTATTAAGTGGGAGAGGTGGCTTATTTGCAGAGGAAAATATAAAGTGATGTCAATATAACAATATGGACTGGTGAGAAAAATTTAGGGTGCCATAGAAATGGATTTGAATGTTGTCAACAAATGAGTATGAACAATTTGCAGCGCCAATTTGTAGCGTCAGTTTGCGGTGCCAAGTTTAAAATCAAATAGCGCACTTCAAGGAAACTGTTATAGAGTCTGTGACATAATCCTTGAAAATATAATTAAATAAAGGTGTTGAACACCACAAAATTCCCCTTGACATGTTTTAGAGTTGCAATTATGAAAGATAAGTGCATTAGGTACTCATAAGTATGCTGAGAAATTTCTTGGTGAGTTGGTAGTAAATATGCCTGACCATTTCATGTGATAACACTCTCATCCTTGAATCATGGGAAGAATAATAACTCCCCCTGTGGGTATGTCTCCCCCTATCTTCTCTTCAAGATGAAAAATATGTTGCTACTGCAATATGATTCTGTTGCAAATTCTATTCCTCAACCAAAACATATATCAACTTCTTAAGAATGATTTTTTCTTCCTATGACGATCCTTGGACATGTCCATGCATCTGAATCTTGTTGTACCATACTTCATTAATAAAAAAGATATGTCAATAGTGAATAGAGAAGCATGAACAAAGCATCAACCATGTACATCCTTTTCCATACCATCTTCCAACCATGGACATCAACACCATACAATAAGATTCAATTGCTGAAGTATATATGCCAATAATATGTTCCAAAAATTGTACCAAGCATATATCAATATCATCAACAAGTTCCTCTATCAATGTATGAAAAACATCATCAACATGCCAACCATGTGCCTCAGACAAGTGTCATATCACATATTATATGCCTCTATCATAAACCAAGTTACACAAACCATGTGTCAAGATATGTATCTCAACCTTCAAGCATCAAATAATGTACTAACCAGAAACCATAGAAAGTGTCTCAAATATCCCATCCATCATGTATCAATGTATATGCTAATAAATTAATACCAAATATGTACTTTAACCAACTACTATCACCCACAATCATATAACATCTATAAGTGCATCAACCATGCACCAAAGATGTATCACCATCGGTACCAAGCAAGTGCATTACCCATGCACTAAACCTCAATAAGATGAACCACAGTCAAGATGTGTTTCCATACATGTATGGAATATCAACTAGAAACCATGTGCCAAGCAAGTGCCTCTACCAAACAACCAAGTATGTATCAATCATGCATCAACTATAGATCAAGGTATGAATAATCAATGATGTAAAACATAATCACTTCATCAACTCATCAACTACATGTCTGAATATGTAGCTCAACCACATGCCAAATGCATGTAACAAGACATCCAAAAAATATGCCTCTAACAATAAATCATAAGATATATCAATGGATCTCACATATGTACCATCCATGTACCACAACAAATATTCCTTAATAACATTCACTATAGCAAGTATATTGCAACAATAACACCTTTATATATGTTCCAAGAGAATTCCTCAATAGATCAATGATATCTCTATATGTTATCACATCATCGTGATATATCTCATAACCAAAGTGACATAACTTCACTTTCATAACCAACAGTATTCCTCAACATAAATTGCCTCAATCCATACTCTAGAGTTAGTATCATGAATCCAGAATAGGAATCAAGCATTTGCTTCAACACTCAACCATATGTCATCACCATACATACATTAAACATACATGCAACCATGTAACCATGAAAGCCTACAACTAACCATGTCATGCCTTGAAAAACAAAGTTGTATCATCAAATCATGTTGCACTCATATGCATATCCTTCTTTTCCAGGATCTTACCATAGATATGTGGCCTATTGTATAGTCAACTCATGTATGTACACGACCTATCTATAGCTCAACTCACGTATGTACAGGAATTCTTCCATAGGAGCCCGCGTATGCTTATGAAAATTTCAAGCTTGAGCTTGCCTCATGGTTTCCTTTCTGTTCTAGTTGTTCATTCCTCTTCACCCACCTTTGAAGGTGTATCAACTTATTAGAAATTGAGCTTTGAGCTTCTATATTTTCAATATTGTCCTACTTCCTAGATTCATACTTTCTTCTTGTCATGCTATATGAATCACTCTTCATGGATTGTCTTCTTGTGTTCCAAAAATACTGGGATTTTTTGTGAAACCCACTATAGCTGTAGCATATCATGGTGTGACAATGAGCAGCAATGTATCCCACTTTATTACATATATAGCACCTTAGGGTGTTATGAAACCTTCCATTATATTTCCTTGCATAGTGTCTGAAATCCAAATTTTTGCAACCATATTTATTACATGAGTAGCAGTGACCATGAAAAACATTTTCATACCTTTGCATTGGTGTCCATCTTGAAGGTGACTCTTTTATGAATTTGCTTTGAGGTGTAAAGATGGTTTCTTGATGTCTTCCTTGCTTTGTTCTTTTGAAAGTTTCCTTGATTTGTGTAGATGGTTGAATTGCAACATTTCTTCCACCCTTTTGAGAGTGAAGGACTTACCTCATGCCTCTTAGAAGTTCTAGCTTCAAGATGTATAGCTTCCTTATTGTATCCAAGAACTGATTTATCATTTGGATATATTTGGCTATCTAGGATCTCATCCAAGATTGTTAAGTTGTCCATGAACTTGATGTGAGTGTTTGACTTCTCTACCTTCTTTCTAACATCAACAATTTCAACTTAAAACTTATGGCATGACACTTCCTTTTCATTTACTTTATTCTTCAATAGTTCCTCCATTCTTTTGGCTTCTTTAAATTTTGTCTTAAAATTGACATCAACTTTAATAATTTTTCTAAGTTGATCATATACCTTATTCTTTTCTTCTACTTGATTAATTATTTCATTTTTTAGTCTTTTTATCTCTTCTTCTTTTTCTTCTAATTGAGTATTTTTACTTTCTTCTTGTTCTTTGAGCATTTTGTTTAGTGCGATGATATATCATGGGTACATTTCTAGGAATTCCTTGGTGTATTTTTCAATATACTCAAAAGGAATTGAGTAATGTCCTATTTCACTACTAACATCATCTAACTTAGATAAAACTTTATGTTTAATATTCAACAAATCTTCCTCTTCATCTATAGGATGTTTTCATCTGATTGTACACAAACTACTTCTAGATTTTCTTCTTCACTTGTAGAGGAACATTCAACATCGTCACACTTAGAATTATTGAAATCAAAGGATTTTGGAGAGTCTTTACCTTCATTGTACTTGATGGAATTTTCTTTAGTGTCTTCCTTTTTGCCTTGATTTAGCTTCTCTAGCTTCAACCATATATCCTTGGCAGAAGTACATTCTCGCATGCTATCTTTGACATAACTTTAGAGTCCATTGAAAATGGTATTGAGAGCTACTGCATCATTATTATTTGGTTCCTTTTGTTCTACAAACTTTGATTTATTCTTCAAGGGAACTGATCCAGTAATAGCTACTTTCCATATAACTACTCGTTTTTCCTTCAAATACCCTTTCATTTATATTCTCCATGGTGAGTAATCTATCTCATCAAAGAGGGGAACTTCATTTGCATGTTCATCCATTTGTGTGTCCATGGATCTCCTTTAGGATTGTAAGGATTATGATGAAGGCATGCTATGATACAAATTGATGGACACATTGACCACACTAAGAGGGGGAGTGAATCAGTGTAGGGATATTTTTACTCCTTTAAAAACCACTTTATTTAGAAATCACAATTTACTCATCATTCATTACTTTCATTTATAGCAAGTTGTATGTAAACATATATTAGTAGAAAATATCATCAATAATCCATCACCTCAAGGAACACAAAGAACATAATATGTATGTATAAGTTTATTGTATATTATAGAATACAATCCTTGGGTTTTTTTTATCAACAATTGAATAGAGAAATAACTCCACAATAGTACCAACTCTCGATGCTAGAGTCGGCCTACTAAACTCAACACAAACTGAGAAGAAGAATCAATCCTCAACAGATGCCAATCTATCAATAGGTACGAGACCTATTTATATTGCATCTTAGGTATGTACATGACCTACCTATACTGCAACATGTGTACATATGCACCCTGTCCCACTGTCAGTCTGCGTACACCTTTAGAAACTAGGGTTTCTAAAACTTCACAACTTCTTTCGTCCAAACTCTTCCTGCCTCTGTCACATCCACTTGTGACCTATCACTACAAATTGTCTTTCACTGCCCAATCTATACCATAGCCAAAAACACAACCATATCCAATACTATCCAACAACCTATGAATTCTCCTCAGCCATACACATCACTATGACGCCTCATCACATTATCCCTCATACATCAATTACATCTATGATCACATTATTCAACAACCAATACATCAATGATACCATGACAATACATTATCCCTTTTTGACATCAATGACAACATGATGCAACATGATCTAGGCTAGGATACGAATTGATTTACAATTAAATTTGCAAAAAAATTAAAACACATCAATACAATAGACTTGCAAACAAAAAACTAAGAGTGCTTCATAGTAAAAACACACAGAAGAATAGAGAAAATGATGAGGGAAATAGAAAATGACCATCACTCTATTTAGAAAAATATACCACCCTTTTGTTAGGTTCGGTGACTTTTCCTCAACAACAAGAAGGAATTTGTTTCTTTATTTCTAGAGGTCTCTGCATAATGAGACTAGAGGGAGTCATTCACAATTTGAAGGACTTACATAGCATGCCATTGTAATATAAATTATGGAACACCCCGCTTAAGTGGACTAACAAGGGTTTTTTATTAAATAAATAAATAATGCAAGTGACATGCTTATTGTCTACTGGTAATCACACTACTCAACTAGATTGGTGAGGGAAATTTACAATAGAAACTACTGACAAACTGCTACATGACCTCATGTTGATTGGCGAAGGAAGTTGTGAACCCTTCCTAGCGGCCTAAAATTAGAATCATTAATAACATGTAGTTTTTAACTCCTCTTCAAGGTGAATTGTTTGTTGTCTAGAAATATACAATATTGTGATTAAACATGTTTACAAAAAAAATTACATAAACATGAGGAGTTAAATTATTGTGATTTGAATAATTGTATCTTTATTCATATATTGTAACAATAATGCTATGATATAATGATTCACTAATAATAATAATTATGTAATGATAATGTTTCTTTATCAATTTTTATTATTGAAAGATTAGGAGACAAAGCTATAATATAAGTGTTTACTAAAATCACAATAATTATATTTTATTTTCCAAAGATTCAATTAAAYTATGTTATTCAACTATTAAAATATATTAAATTTATCTAATTAAGTTTAAATTATTAAATATAAATAATACATAATAATAAGTTTTTATCTATACACTTTTGATGAAATTGTTTTCCTCCATTACCAATTTTATGAATCTTCTATTAAAAAAGTGTGTAAAAGGGTGTAAGTATTAGTTGAATTTTCTATTAAAAAAAATCTAAGTATTGTATTTCATTGATTTTGTACCTATGCAAATATTGTATTTTGTTAATGAATGGAAAAATAATAATTACTCTTATGAAATGTTACTTTTTCATTTATTTTAATGATAATGTTGTAATAATTGTTCACAATTAAATTTGTAATAGTTTTATTTTTAAAAAAAATATTATTTAGAAATTTAATTAATTTAGTTTCTAAATTTAAAATAATCTTTTAGAATTTTCATTTCCTTCTTATATTGACACTTATTTCAAGGAGAATGTAAAAATAATGATTAATATAAGTTAATATCTTTAGAAACTAAAGGACAAAGTAGAATATGTGAAGGGCATGATTGTTGCATTAGCTAAGGTTGAGAATGTCATCCATGATGGTAATTTGAGCACCACAAGTGTGATTCCACAACTCATGGATGTTGCAAGAAGTTATTTTGTTGGAATTTCCCTTATACATTCCATAAAAGTAAGTAAATATTTATTTTAATTTTGAATTTTCCAAACAATAAAAAATGTAAGGTTTGATTTTTTCAATGTAATTCTTTTTAACTATAACATAATTTAAAATATATGTTACTATTGTATAGAGGATGAGAGGGCATAATGGTTATCAACACATGTTTCTTTGTAAGAGGTCACAAGTTCAAATCTAGTAGGGGTTAGGTTATGTCTACCTCCATAGACCATAACCATAAAATTAGATTATTTTTATTAATATTTATTATATGAATATGTCGTCAACTTTGTGGTATCTCAATTAAGGCTTACTAAATCAAAATTTTACATAAACATATGTTAATATAATACAACACAACTTAGGTATAATGAAAAATAAATATGACAATAAAAATATATTAAAACCACATTTTATGCTTGTACTATTTAATGTATCTTCAATATGATGGTTTTAAATGTTTATTAACTTTTCATATCCAAGATTACAAAATGAAGGAAAAAACATAATTGGCCAATTATGGATACCCATAATAAAATGACACATCGACGATACAAATGTAAAAAAAAACACTTACATATCACTCTTAATTGCCATCACCCTCATTGTATTCTTCACTTGAAATTATAACATTGTTTTTCTCAAAAATATGTTTCGATCTTAGTTCATGTCTTAGTACAAACCACCAATCGCCATCCAACACATTTCGGTAAAAAAACACTTGGTTGTAGTATTTTTGGAAAACATAAGGGTCCTTAGTTTCAACCAACATTTTTTAGAGTTAATACATGCTATCCCAATATCATGATATTCCTTTATACTTTTCTAGTTGAAGGTATCCCACCACATGCAACTAAAAATAACACATTGAAAATATGGGAATTCCACTTGCATTATCTCTTTTATATTTCCAATGCAACCCAACTTACCTTGTATTATGTTTTGACCATGGTATATAGCACGACTATATTGATCGACCTTGACCTCCACTCCACAATATTGTGTAATTTTACCATCATCGACATACCTAAATCTAAAATGATGTTGATATGCTCACATATATGGGAAAAAATGTATCTGTAAAAATGTGAACAAAGGATGGTGTCATATGTATGATAACCCAAGCATTAATAAAAACACAATACATGTTACAATTCAAATGTGTCATATTATAAATTGATTGCAATACTTAAATAGTTTATTACAGAGTTGTTTTCACCCACTCCCTATTTTTAGTGCATCAATATATTCTCCATGTGGCTTACAATTGAACACAACATATTTCTCTATAATCTAGCCAACTACCCAAATGTTGTGACAAATTGTTGACATATTTTCTTTTAAATGATTAGTATAAGTCATGCTTATACAATTCAAGCATCTTAATTTGTTCCTGTCACTATCCCATTCCTTCTTTTCTCGTCATGCAACGTTACCCGTGGTTGCATTTTCTTTGCATTGTAAAGAATGAATCTCTTCTCCATGTGAGTTACAACCAAACACGACATATTTCTCTATAATCTATCCGACCACCCAAATGTTGCGAAAAATTGTTGGAATGTTTTATTTTAAATGATTAGGATAATTAATTCATATACCATTCAAGCACGTGAATGTTTTCTTATCATTGTCCCATTTCCTTATTTTCTCTTCATACAATGTGACCTCTGGTTGAATTTCCTTTGTGTTGTAAAGAATAATTTTTTTTGCAGAATCAATTTTTAAATTTGTTGATGTATACAAGAATTCAAAATTAATATTATGAGATCAAATATATATTATCAACTTCAGTGTAAATAACTTCTCTATACATATTTGAAAAAATATAACTAGCTTACTATTTATCATGTTCCTTTTTACATTTTTTTGGAGTAACTCCCCTTCCCTTTTTTCTTCACAGCATTGTTTGTCCCAAACCATTACACCTGTTATGTCATCAATTTGATTGATGTATTCCATGTCATAATAGAATAAATCGTATACTATGTATCCCTCCACCATAGATCCCTTTGGTTTTGACATTTTTTGAACAAACCCTTTCAATTTTTTCATCTACCTCTCCAAGAAGAACATCCAATGACATGATAGAACCCCGACTGATTCAACCTCATTAGGTAAGTGAATTAGAAGATCAAATTGCAATTCCATAAAATTCGTGGGTAGTTCATTATAAAACATATAAACAATATCATCTATGTATCAATGCGCCCATAGAATTCTAGACATATGAATCTCCTTTGATGTGATCCAACATAGAAATTAAGATAATTTCAATACGACATGTCACAGGTTCTAGGGGAAGTCATGTTTCACACAACCATGATTGAGAAAAGTCTAATGACACTAAAAAATATACAAAAAAATTGTTCATTTCCATAAAATTATGAGCGCATAGTATATTTTTACCAAAGCTATAGAACAAGAATCATGTATTTGACCTATATACCCTTAGAAGGATCAGATGGTCATGTGATTTCAACCACGAAAAATGTCCTTCTATAGTGAAGTAATGCCATAGAGTCAACCCATATAAAGAGGGTTCCTTCACACACAATAAAACATCCTTATGCATAGAAATATCATCTTTCTTCACAATCCATTGGACATTACCTTCTTTAAAACACTAATATGCATCAACCTATCGTTTAATTTATTTTCTTCGCTAATGTCAATTTTTAGTATTCGAAGAAACACGATCTCTCCTAATAG
>JASDQU011403195.1:68551-80810 GCA_032191745.1 Picea mariana
AGTTGTAGCTGAATAGGAGGATGCCCCTTTGAAGAGGAAAGTGAAGAGGAGAGGATCCCTTCCATAATAGGATCCATTTTATTGTGTTGCCATACCTCAAGGGTTTTCTTATAATAAAGTGGGGGGGGGGGTCCGGGGCAGAGGGCCCATAGTGATAATAGTGGAGGTCACTCAATGTAAGGTGGACTAGGTCCACTATATTAATAAAGGCCCATTATGGTAGTTAAATGTAATAAATGTGAGAAGGCTCTCTAGAAGGTTCTTAGGAGATAGAGAGAGATATATAAAGAAGTGCAAGAAATGTAATGAAACATAGTGAAGAATATTGTTAATGTATCAAGATTTGTTTGAGTGTTATCCTTCCTTAAGGATTAATATATGCTGTTACCCTACCTCAAGGGTTTTGACTATTTCTTGTGTTCACTATTTGGTGAATAGTTTGGATTGTTATTGTTGATATTGTGGGATTATTATGAGATTTATCTTCAGATCTATTCAAGTACTTAACAAGTGGTATTAGAGAACTTTCCTTAGAAAGAAGTGTGGGCAAATATTTTTATTTTTTTGCAGATTTATTTTTTTGGAAAAAAAAAGAGGGCCCCAACATTACAAATGATTTATGTATGTTTTGGTGCAAAATTTGAAAAAATTGGTTGTATATCTGAGTTCATCTTAGAAAAACACCCAAATTTGAAAAATAAAACTGAGAGTTAGTGAATGAGATACTTCCTGACCAATATTACTAAGAAACCCAAATTTATAAAAAAAAATTGGCAGCTAGTGAAGGAGAGACTTCCTGGCCAATATTACTCAGAATGGATGGCATATAGAAGTATCGTTAATATCCATTAGTTCGCTAGGTGGAAAATCCTTGTATTTGTCATTTAGCACCATGCTTCATTATAATTAGCTCCATTCGATTCAAATGCTAAATTTGTTTTTCTTTGAGATAGATCTAGCTCGATGTAATATACTAGATATAAAAAGTATGCAAAACAAAAATAAAATGATAGAAATGGCAGAATAACAAAAATATAACCAGAAAAATCACCACAATAGCACTGAAATGATATAATAATAACAAAAGAAATAACACTTTGATTCTGAGATCAATGTTCACGGAACTCTTCTAGGGGAAACCTTCAGTCAAGTAGAACTCTATTACAATAATGTCCAATCTAGGGTTCTCATACCCTCGACTCATATTTATACTAAATATGTCTATCAAAAGAAGCATCTAGAGGAAGATCCCTCTAGAAGCAAAAGCTTCTATTAGGTGTTCTTACATTCGACTTATTCTACTTTATTGCAAGGCCTTATTAATATTGACCTTTGTTACATCTAAATATATTGTTCTACCTATGTGTGGGTTAGGACCCTAACATGTCCGCCCCCTTAAAATCAACCTTGTCCTCAAGGCTTGAGATGTGCAAATTTCTGTAGAATGGGAGTTGGTTCCCAAGTGGCATCTGTTGGAGTTGTATATTTCCACTGGAATAACACTTCCTTGATGGTTCTCTAATACAGGCGACACTCACGCTGGTCGAAAAAAATTGTGGTTGTAGCCAAATGGATCCTTCTTCATCTAACTCAGGAAGGCTAGTTTGAATTTGGAACTTAGTTCCAATCACCTTCTTTAAGAATGAAACATGAAAAACAGGATGTAGCTTAGAATTATTAGGCAAATCTAACTGATAGGACACCTGTCCCACATGATTGAGAATATCATAAGGACCATAAAATTTGGGTGTTAGCTTCTAACAATCCTCGGCCTTGAGGGAATTTTTCTTGTAAGGTTGCAGTCAAAGAAACACCTGATCCCCTTCTACAAATTGACATTCAGAGTGACATTTATCTTCTTGTTCCTTCATGCAATTCTGTACCATGACCAAATTCTCTTTGAGGGTATGGAGAATAGCCTCTCGAACTCTAATCATTTGGTCAACCGCCTGGACCTTTGAGACACTAGGTAAGTATGAGAGAATTGAAGGTGTCTTGTGCCCATATACCACTTCAAAAGGAGTCATGTGTGTATTTGTATGGTATGAAGTGTTGTACCACCATTCTGCTAGGAGTAACCATTGAGCTCACTAATTTTTCTTTTCTGAGGCAAACCACCTCAAATATGTTTCCAAACACTTGTTGAAAACTTATGTTTGACCATCAGTCTGGGGATGATAAGATGTGCTAAGATGCAATTGGGTGCCTTGTAGCTTCAACATTTCTTGCCAAAAATTGTTGGTGAAAGTTGGGTCGCAATACAAAACAATAGAATGTGGCATGCCATGAAGCTTGAAGCCCTGATCCATGAAAAGTTGAGCCACCGTGGATGTTGTAGATGGGTGTTGAAGAGCACAAATATGAGCATACTTGGAAATACGATCAACAACCATCATGATGACTGATTTATTTCCCGATTTGGGTAAGACTGTAATAAAATCCATAGAGATATCCCTCCAAATAGTAGGTGAAATCGGAAGCGATTGTAGTGTGCCCAGATATTTGACTGTTTTTCGCTTGTTGCATTGATACACATCACATTCAGTGACAAAATTACAAATGCCTTGTTTCATAGCATCCCAGAAAAAAGAATGTTTGACCTTTTCATAGGTTTTGGTAAACCTAGAGTGCCCAGTTGTGGGTGTAGCATGAAGATCACAAAGTACTGTGGATTTAAGTTCTGATTGTTAACTTAAATACAAACGACCTTTGTATCAAATATCATCATGGAGCCAAGAGTACCCTGGGGAAGTTGGAGCATTGGACTACAATTGTTGGATCATGTGCAAACATTTGGGATCGTGTAGCCATTCCTGGAGAATAGCTTGGAGCCAATCTAGTACAATGAAGGAAAGAGAAAAAAGGGATCCGCCATCTTTATATTTTATAGAAATTTCATCCACAACCACATTGTCTTTGCCTTTCTTGTAAATGATCTCATAATCATATCCAAAGAGATTAGTCACCCATTTTTGTTGCTCCATGGAGGAAATTTGTTGTTCTAGAAAATACTTGAGGCTCTGATGTTCTGTCTTAAGTTGGAAGCATTGCCCCAATAGATAAGGGTGCCACAGATCAACGACATGCAAAATAGCCAAAATTTCCTTTTCATATATTGATTTTCCCAGATTTCTTTCAAACAGTTTCTTGTTGGTAAAGGACAAAGGTCAACCCTCTTGCATAAGGACAACACCAATTCCTTTCCCTGAAGAATCACATTCCAAGACAAAGGTCTTTGTGAAATCAGGAAGGGCCAGGACTGGAGTGGTGCACATGGCCATCTTAAAGGTTTGAAAATCTTGAGAAGCTACTGGAGTCCAAGTGAAATATTTCTTTTTTAGGAGTGCAGTGAGAGGTGCCGCAATCTTTCCATAATTCTTAACAAACTTGCGATAATAACCTGTTAAGCCCAGAAATCCACGTAAGATTTTCAGAGTCTTTGGGTGAGGCCAATATTGCATAGCTTCAATCTTTTTAGGATCCACCCTCACGCCATCCTTTCTAACCAGATGACCCAAGTACTCGACTTCTGAGGCGCTAAAAGCACATTTAGACTGTTTCAGGAAAAGTTGGTGCTGAGAGAGTAGATGGAGAACTCGATCCACATGAGAAAGATGGTTTGTCTAGGTTTTTCTATAGATGAGGATATCATCAAAGAAAACTAATACAAAATGATGGAGAAAAGGACGAAAAACATGATTCATGAGGCTTTGGAAGGTGGAGGGGGCATTACACAAGCCAAAGGGCATGACCAAAAATTCATAGTGGCCCTCATGAGTTCTAAAGGAAGTCTTGGGAATGTCTTCCTCTTTCATACGTATTTGGTGGTATCCATAACAAAGATCAAGTTTATTAAAGAATTGGGTGCCACTCAATTCATCCAAGAGGTCATCAATGACAAGAATGGGATATTTGTCTTTAATGGTAAGTTTGTTGAGGGAAAGGAAGTCAAGACACATTCACCAAGAACCTTCTTTCTTCGGAACCATGACCACCGGAGAAGAGTAGGGGTTCATGCTAGGGTGGATAACATGTGTGTTAAGGAGTTCCTGGACCATTTTCCCAATTTCATTTTTTGGGGAAAAGGGGTGACGATACAGACAAATATTTGGAGGAAGGCTTCCTGGTACAAGGGGAATGGAATGATCATGAAAACCATAGGAAGGAGGGAGTCCCTGGGGAGTGGAAAAGACCACTTGATGTTTATAAAGGATGGATTAGAGGCCTTGCGGCACCGAGGGTGTCTCTGTTGCTTGTATGGCATCAAGTTAGGCAATAACATGAGAATGACCTTTTTTGAGCATCTTTTCCATCTGATGGGAACTAATGATCTTAGGTGAACTGGCGGTGATGCCTTGGTACTTATACTGTTGGCCCTCCTAGTCGAATTTCATATTTAATTCCTTAAAATCCATGAGAATGGGACCCAAAGTCCTTAGCTAGTCTACACCCCACACAATGTCACAACCACCCATGTCGATAGAAAACATATGAGATTTCAGGTGGTAGTCACCAATTTGGAGACACACATTTTCACAATGACCTCCACACTTCATTGAGCCACCATTGGAAATCATGATTTGGAAATTATTGACTGCATGGATGTAGCAATGAGTTTCTTGGGAAATGTAGAGATGAATAGAATTATGGGTTCTTCGACTATCAATTAGAATGATGACCTTCCTATTCCTGATGTAACCGATTAGCTTGAGGGTTTGAGGAGTAGAGAAGCTAGTGAGAGCATTTAGGGAAATGACTGGTTCGACTTCAGGAGGGTTTGAGGGAGGGGTTATGTCGGTGGTTTCAGGTGACTCAGACACATGGAGAGTTTCAACATCCTCTTCTGAAATATCCTCCAAGATGGCCATAAAAACATTTTGTTCCTTACACTTCTAGCTCGGGAAATATTTTCCATCAACAATTATAACAAAGGCCTTTGAGTTGGCGCTCATCCATTTCATCCTTAGTCAATTTCTGGATCTTAACTGGAGCGGAGGGAGTAGTGGGATTTACTGGTTTAGTGTGAGGGATAAATGAGGGTTTCTAGTTTTGAGAAGATACAACCCATTGTGATTCTTTAGCCTTTTAGTATCCTCCACCCAACTCTAAGGCCAAGCCATGAGGACATGGGCCCGAATCTCATCCTTAAGGCCACTGATAAAACACTCTCGAAAAAAGTCATCAGACATGCCCTCTATCTGAAAATCCAGGCACTTGAAAGCAACTAGAAAGTCTTCCACTGTTGCTGATTGTTTCAACTTTTTCAAATGGCCCAAATGGTTGGTGTCAGTGTCAAAGAGTTCATATATCTCTTCCACAAAGTGTGTTCAAGAAATATACCCTTAATGGAAAGTTTTTCTCCATTGCCACCATTGACAACGTTCTTGATCTAGATGGAGAACACCATACCGGAGTTTGGCCAAGTCCTCTGTAATGTCATATAAAGAGAAATAATGTTCCATTTGGGTTACCCAACCAGTGGGATCTAAGTCATCAAATTTGGTCACATCCACCTGCAGAAGGCATACATCATGTTGAATGTGATGGTGCTGAAAGTTATGGGAATGAGAGGAATTTCCAGCTTCAATATGTGGAGGTAGGTTAGATAAAGGGTTATCTGTAGGGATATGCAGCTTGGTACAGAGCGTCGAAATGACAGATTCAAGATGGGTGGTCAGGTCTTGTTTGATTTCCTCCATTAAGGACTGAATGGTTGTATTGATGGCGGCAACATTGGCATTGATTTTTTTCACTTCTTGTTGGGTCTCGGTGAAATTAGATTGCAAGTTATTGAAGTGAGATTCCAAGTCTTCACTACGGGTATGGGCCATGATGACGAGGGAACCGAAATAGGGTGGGTGGGGTCAAAAATTTTGCTGAAAAATGATATGAATGAATGTGATAAGGGCGAATAGATGAATCCAATGGAATAGGTCTCAAATAATGGTGAAAAAATTTCCAGGCCTGCGGAGTTATACTCTGGTCTGAAGAATACTGCAGTGATGAAATTCCCAAATGCTTAACTAGGAAGAAATGTGTAGTGATTTTGCAACCTGAACATAGTTGCATGGAAACAGATCTTGTTTGTTTTAATTTGCTTATGTTTTTGTCCCCAAGGGTTAGGTATTCAAGGGTTCTACAGATAAGGGTTTTCCCTATGCTATAGCTCTCTGATATACGTGTGGGTTCCAACAATAGTACTCGGTCCAATATCTTAGGGAACTAACTAAGGAGGCTAGACCATGCCCTTAGCCATACTACCCGACTACCCAAGTACTAGAGAGTATATTCCCGAGTGTTGTTATCAGTGGCACTATAGCAGTCAGGCGATCTATTGGTTTATCTAAAGAGGGCTTCAGGTAATCTAGGTCAATCTGTACAGAGGTATTGTCTGATGTGCTACCACCCAAAGGGGTACCAACATGGGTTACAAGGGTGGCCAACATATGTGCCCTTAAGTACCACTTGTATTTCCTACATGTATGAATCCCTCAACCACAGGTTTATGTGTGTAACAACATATCTGTGTGGCTTAAAGATGTCGAAATACGTCTCTATCCTGAAAAAAAATTTAACCCACAATTTCTACTGAGGAAAGTGCTATGATACCACTTGTAGTATACCATATACAAAAAGTATGCAGAAGATAAATAAAATGCTAGAAATGGAAGAATAACAACAATATAACCAGAACAATCACCACAATAAAACTGAAATGATATAAGAATAACAACAAAAATAACACTTTGATTCTGAGAGCAATGTTCACAGGCCTCTTCGAGGGGGAAACCTCTAGGCAAGAAGAGCTCTATTACAATAATATCCAAGCTAGGGTTCTCATACCCTTGACTCATATTTATACTAAATATGTCTATCAAAAGAAGCATCTAGAGGAAGATCCTTCTAGAAGCGAAAGCTACTATTAGGTCTTTTTACATTCGATTTATTCTATTTTATTGCAATGCCTTATTAATATTGACCTTTATTGCATCTGAATATATTGTTCTACGTATGTGCGGGTTAGGACCCTAACACTTGAATTCCTTTAGATTTGTCCACACTCAATAATTCATGTTTGGAAATTTCTTTCACATGGGGAACTTTCCATAACATTTAACTAGTGGATCTAATGTGTACAACATGCCGATTTTGTGTGAAAGAGATATAGTAATGCCTTCAATTCTTGGCTCGTTGATGGATTTTAGAACTATGATTGTCCCTCATGGTTCCATATTAAATTAGTATGTGATCTGTTCACATGTGGTTGAGGCACAACTCTTCATAGTGGAATGGATCAAGGCCTTTCCCATTATATTTGCACTCGGCTCACCATTACTCAGCTTCAACATCTCATTTAGATCATTGTTGGCATAGGGGAAGACTCGTGGTTCACTCCAAGAGCACACGAACAATCCCTAGCTACTGGCCCTTTCAGAAACACCTATGAAGAAGATGTAGTCTCATCCAAAGCAACTAAGAGGGGGGGTTGCAGGACAGAGATGTCTAAAACCAGGGGAATATCAAGTGGAACTAATACAACAGTAATGCAACATTCATATATCTCTTATTAGCTAGATCTACTCTACGTAGCTATACATATGATCTAACACAATGATGAAAATAACATTATAACAATGACAGAGATCCGGGCATTAATCACACATACGACACAAAATATACGTGGTTCACCCTCTCTCTAGGGATACATCCACAGAACGGTGCTTATGATATATTAAGATAAAGATTACAGTTCTAATATGTGCTCTTAGTCAGCAGATCTTCTCTCTTCTTCTCTCTGTCTCCCACCTTCCTACACACCTAGTTGTAGGACTTGATCTTTGCACCTTGTTGAGGATCTTACAATACCATAAGGCTCTCATTCTCAGAACTCCTCTCTCTCTCAGCACAATAATATCTCAACCAAAAACAATCAATATCAATACCCAACACTAGTACTTTCCCAACCTAGGTCCTTTCGACCTCTATTTATACATTATAGTCTCTCACCGACAACCTTAGGCCGAAACCTAGGTGTCAAAACCCTAATTACCCAAAACCCTAGGTGTCTAAAACCCTAGGTCAACTTGACCCACCTTTTCAGGGCTTCGCCATCCGGTCCTTCCTTCCTCGTCACGCAGTGATCAAAAGCATCCAATGGTGGATTTCTATGCTTGTTGATTTTTCTACGATTCATTTCTCTTGTTGATCTGTAATCCCCGATCTCCTAATTCAACAGTTTGATTTTTCGTACTTTGCTCCATCTTTTCTGCTCTTTTACTTACTTCGAACTAGTGATAGTCACTATGTTTCCTGTGCAGATCATGTTTGACCTTTTCTTCCTTGATATTCACTTCCTTTCATAACCAAGGGCCAACAGGACCCCAAAACTCACCTGTGACTCATCCCGAGGCACTTCAGATCTGATCCTTCTGTTTCACTTCAACTTTGGACCGCGCAATGCAACCTTTTCTTTCTTCTTTATGCCTCCTTCCCATCCTTGTGCAAACTGTCTTTTCTATGTCTGGTACCCTATTTCAACTACTCCTGGTACCTAGACCCTTTTCTCCTTGCTTTTACTGAGAGCTTCAAGGAAACTGGTTGTCATAGTACAACTTCAACCGATTCCCATTTACTAATCCCTCTTTCCATTCTCCCTTCAATGTCTTCAGTTGTGTAGCTCCTTCTTCTGTAACATAGGCAGTCTCATATGGTCCGAGCCAATGCGTTATGAAATTCCTTAGATGTCATATAAATTTACTATCATACACCAGTATTAAATCACCTTGCTCAAATGCTTTGTTCTTGATGTGTCTTTCATGATAGGCCTTCTCTCTTTCCTTTTGTACCTGCTAGTGGAATCCTATCGTTAATCTGTCTTCTTCCAGATCAACCTATTGGGAAAGCCTCTCACAAATAGCGCCAATATCATCCATGTATGTAAATGCAACAATTCTTAAGCTTGATACCAATTACTCCATCGGGACAATAGCTTCAAGACCATAAAATAACTTGAAAGGGGTTGTTAATTTTTTGCAAGTGGTTCTATAAGCCTACTGGTACTCTTAAATCCCAGTCATTTCTATTCACACTGCAAATCTTTGTCAATGTTGTCTCCAAGATTTTGTTGAATGATTCAACCATTATGTTTTCTTGTGGATGGTAAGGTATACTCTTTTGATGGTGGACTATAAATTCTTTAGTCAAGGCTTCAATTGTCTTGTTGATGAAATGAGTGCCTTGATCGATCATAAGCATCTTAGGGAATCCAAACCTGATTATTATGTCATCAAATATAAAATAGGTGGTTGTAGTTTCACTACAGTGCATGACTGCTCTTGCTTCGGCCCATCCAGTCAGGTATTTTTTCACAGTGATAATATACCTTGCTTCTGTGCACTTCCCTGGTGGGTTTATAGGTCCCACGAAGTCAATGGCCCATTTTTCAAATTCTTGTAGGGTCATCTGCGGTGCTAGTGAAATTTCGTCTCTTATGTATGATTTTCCAACTCTCTAGCATACATCACAGGCTCTGGTATACTCTTTATCATCTTTGTGTAAAGTAGGCCACCAAAGGCCAGCTCGCAGAACCTTATGTGTAATTGATTTTCCTACGTAATGTCCTTCTGCAATGCCTTCATGAGCTTCTTCCAGGATCAGTGGGTGCTCTTCCTCCATCACACATCTTCTTAGTATCTCATCAGGTCCCATATTATATAGTTGACCAACTATTAGTGAAAATTCTGTAGTGCGCACCACTATATGTTTGTTATGGGAAATTGTATACTCACTTGGAGCCATTCCTATTGATAGGAATTGGACTATGTCTATGAATTGGTCACCCATATTCCTAATGGAGATAATCTGTGCATCCGATAGTGTATCCTTTAGACTGGTGGGTTCTTCGCCATGTTCCAACCTCGACAGGTGGTCAGGTCCCTTGTTCATTCTTCATGGCTTAACTATGATCTCAAAATCATATTCTTGAAATAGGAGAAGCCATCTGCATATTCTCCCCCCCAACACTAGATTGTTGACCAGATACTTCAGTGCAGAGTGATCAATAAACATTTTAAAGTGTCCTCCTAGTAAGTAATGGCGGAATTTTTGCAGCATGTACACCATGGCTAATCCTTCTCTCTCTGTAGTAGTGTAATTGATTTCAGCTGTAGATAGCTTTCTACTGGAAAATGGTAATGGATGATCAATGTCCCCTTCTCCAGGTTGTTCCAGTACTTCTCTTAATGTAATGGAAGATGAATCAACATGTACATGACATTCCTTGCTCCAATCTGGAAATACCAGAATAGGCGCAATCACCATCTTTTGTTTCAGTGTGTCAAAGCTCTACTGGCATTCTTCTGTCCAACCAAAATGACAGTATTTCTTTAATAACTTCTCCATTGGCACAATAATATGAGCATATCCTTTGATAAATTTCCCGTAATGGCCAATATGTCATAGCATAGTGTGCAGTTGTTTGACTGAGGCACGAGGTGGCAAATCAACTATAATTGAAATTTTGGATGGCTCCACCAACAATCCTTGCTTGCATACAATATGACCTAATAATACTACAAATGGTGAGAAGAAGATGAACTTCTTCAATTTCAAAGCAATTTGACATTGCCTGCATTTATCCAACATTAGCCTTAGACATTCAACATGATTTTTCAGTAAACTAAAAATAGTCCAGTCATCAAAATAAGCTTCTAAACAGTTATGCAAAAATTCTTTGAACACTTTAACCACCACCCTAGAAAAGATGGTTGGGGCATTCTTTAGTCCAAATGGCGTCACTGTGTATTGGTAGGATCCCCATTCTGTGGAAAATGTGGTTTTGTGGTGGTCCTCCTTGGCAATCCGGATTTGATGGTATCCTGAAAACCCATCTATAAAATGATATACCTCCTGGCCTCCCACATTGTCTAATACTTCATATTTGAATGGTGTAGGTAAGGGGTCATGCAAATAGGCATCGTTCATATTTCTTAGGTCCACACATATTTTGATCTTGCATGTCTTATTGTCTTGTACTACCATAGGGCTGATCCACTCCAACTCTTCGACAGGTTCAATAATCCATGCTTCCAACATTCTGTCGAGCTCAATATTCACTTTTTCCTTATATTTTGGGTTCAATATGTAGGGTCTTTGCTTGAATGTCTTCGCATATGGTTTCAAATTTATCCTCATTTCTCCCATAGGTCCTTTGATACCCTTAATATCAGTGAACTTGGTCAGAAACAAGTTAACGCAGCCGCACCCTCAGGCACGTCTACTCACACAGGATCTTCTTTCTTCTCGACCCGAAGAACTCCAAGGTTCTTCTATTTCCCTATTGGGAAATCTGCACCCCATAGATTCTCTTCTTCACGATCCCCATTTCTTTACTTATCGAAGGATCGAAACTCGTGGCTTCATAAGTTCACTACCGATCACTGGGCTCTCGAATCCCCAAGACCCGATGGCCAGTCAATGCTGACTTCTCCCTTTCTCTATCGGGATTTCTCTTATTGCGGTTTCGCTACTCGCGATATCGAGCACTTTGATTTATTGACCCCCGATACTCGACGTGGCGAAATTTCGGTGCACATGCACGAGTTAACTTTTCCACCTCCCGTCACTTCTATCGTAATTTTAAAATTCGCGGTATCGCGAATCCTAATGTCAACGGATTCGGGACTTGCCTTTTCCCGATCTCCGATATGGTATGCCACCTGCCCTCCCCTAATCCTGTTGTGGCCCACACAACTCACCCTCGGGATTTTGCGGATCACGATTCCAAACTACAAGAGCAACTTATCTTTGAAATCCCCGATGCCCAAACTCCGACTTCCTCAAATCTTCTGACACGCGTCCAACTTGATGGACGGTTCTGGGCTCGTTGGGATATCGCGGATCACGATATCACAATTCTCATTGCACCAACTTGGAGCTTCAACTCATGAATCCCCGATACACGATATCACTTGTAGATCTGATGACCCTCATGGTCCTGATCAACGGCTCCGACTCTCTTGAGCTTGGAACCCTTTGGAAGTTCTCGCCGTAAACTCCTTGCACCTCCGCAAGAACTAACGGCCCTCAAACTTCATGAAATATCCTCAGAGGATTTTTACCATCCGCTTCTTCCCTATGCAATTCACGAAATGATGAAGTGTTCCTCTCCACGAAACTCATTCACTTGTGAGCAAACTTGTAGCGTTTGCTCGAACACTTCAAACACAGCTTCCCTGTGCAATCCTTCGATGAATTTGGA
>JASDQU011403196.1:19253-31543 GCA_032191745.1 Picea mariana
CGATCACCAACACATCAACACATGAACGAAAGCATGAATGAGAATTGTATTGCAGAATTCTAGAGATTTCAATAACAACTGAATGTGATTACTAGAATAAATTCCTCTCGCTCAGCTCAAGAGAAGTTGAGGTTCTTATATAGTATGACTAATCTCTAAAATTATACAAGGAACATATGGACAACCATGAGAATACAACTGTTCATCTAGTTACATTGATTTTTCCAAACTTTAGTGAAGATTGGGCATGTGTTGACTTGGTAGGAAAACCAATTCTTCTTTAGGTTGCCTACTTGCCTCTCATTGCCTTCCTATGTGAAGAAAATTTACAAACTAACAAATGTAGTGTTAATCGATGTGTTGGTGGACTTTGTACTCAGAATCACTATGATGGTAGACTTGGAGTCGTGACAATAGAGAATATTCTTAGAGTTGTAGTTGTTGTCCCGAGTCACAACAACAGAGAGTGTGTTTGGAGTTGCAGCAATTGGATTGTGCAATGGTTACTTGGAGTTGCAGCATGAAGAGTGCACTTGGAGTTGCAGCAGTTGGATTGTGCCTAGAATTGCAACAATAGAAAGTGCACTTGGAGTTGAAACATAGAGGTATTGTAGCCATCGTCAGGAGTTGCAACTACTATATTACTCATGTGTAGCAGTAGTATTATATGAAAGCAATAATTTCCTTCAAGAAATATGCAAGAATAACGAAAAAAATGGCATATGGGGAAAGATTTGTACCTTAATGATAAGTAAGGAAAAACTGGATAAGGAAAGTATCAAAAGGAAGTGATCAATGGAAAATGGTAAGAAAAAAGGTATTAGATAGGTGTTGAAAGTATGTCAATTTAGGCACCCAACATCTTCCCCATCCCAAAAAAAATTCATGCCCCCATGCAACCAATAATCACTCAGTGTTAGAGAAATTAGGGTGACCTTGGAGGTCACGAACAACATAGGCTACCTCTCATGTTTCCTCGTTCTTTTCACTGGTGTCATGTTGTGCTAGAACTACTTTGCTTGTGTCAATTCTTGCTATGTTTCTATCAAAGTGATCCAGAAGGATATTGGTGGCCACCCACCTAGTCCAACTGGCTCAAAATAGTCTTTTGGAAATTTACTATTTTTAGCAGTTTTTCGGGTCTCAAACTTTCGGGGCCAGTTTGAGGGCCTAAACATCATTTTTTCATGATAGGACGCCTTGATTATAGCCTAAGGTTTTGATTGAGCCCCAAAAATTAATCTCCTCATCGATACATTTTCAACGCGCTATCATGCGCCCTAAACAGAGATCATATGCAAAAGTTACGACCTCGGGAAGTTGATGTACTAACTTACCCCAACGGGGCCCACATGAATTTGGGCACTTCATCTCCTAGGTTAGATTTTTGGATGTATAGGGTTTTTGAATTCATGTTTATTATAAAAATACCTTTAGATCCTCATTGTACTGATCTTCTTGCAAATGAGAGTAGCCGTCACATCTCTTCTCAGAGATAACCTGCCACCATTCTAGCAAGCTTGTTTCATTCTGCATTTTACAGTTTCAACATATTTCTTATTTAATAGAAGTCAAGTTTTACTATATCTCTATTATAGTTCACTATTTATTTGTATTCATATTATAAATATGTGGTTTCATTTCGTTCCCCTCATAAATATGTATCAGTGGTATTAGAGTGGTCTCCTCCTTGTCATTTTTTTAATGCATGTCCCCAACGCGGTTAGGGTATAGAGAGAGTTGGGTCTCGAGATTGTTTCTCTTGAATACAACTGCTCTCGAACGCCCAAGAAATCATCCATGGAAGGAAAAAAAATTACAACGAGACATGAGATCCTTTCAAAATCTTGCTCGAAGAATTCCTTGAGTGACAAAGGAACGAGATGATGGACAACTTTGCACAAATCCTTCGACGGTTGCCGACAAGCGACACATCCACCTCAAGTGGAGGCACCACCCCATTCAAGGTACATATCAATTTTTATATTCCTATATTTGAAGGTCATGTATATTTGTATGTTGTAGATAAATGGTTAAACCTTCTAGAAGGGTATTTTTATGTCCACAACTTTTTTGATAGAGAAAAGATTACATTTGCTCTCCTCAAGGTCATCCCCCAAGTCAAAGTTTGGTGGGAGACTGTCTGTGACCAAAAGGAAATAGAGGGATCCACATTATTTGTATTTGCACCCACTTGGGGTTCCTTTAGGGATGTTATTAAGGAACAATGCTACCCTGTTGGAATTTATGACGACTTGTATACAAGATGGACCACACTGTGGCAAGAAAGAGACCAAGCAGTGCTAGAGTTCACCAATGTCTTCCATACCTTGCGCACCAAGATGGGTATCAAAGATTCTACACGACATCTGGTGCTCAAGTACTGTGGTTTTTTGCATAGATACTTCCAGACATAAATGGAGATTTTGGATATCTCATCCTTGGGTGCGACCTATAGATATGTCGTCAAAATTGAGTAGAAGCTTAAACAAAAGACATGACAATTTGGCTCTGGGAACCCCTCACAACAGAAGCAGGGAAATGGCAGACCCAACCCGCAGAACAAAGATGGGAAAACTCAGGACAACCATTCCAAGCTGTAAGCAAAGAAGGAAAATTGGAAGACGAAGAAAGATATTGTGAAGTGGTGCGACTTCCATAAGATCCCCTGGCATAACACTATTCATTGTCTCTCAAATAAGTCATTGGTGGTTGAGGTAAAAGCCTCTGAATCATACGCGGGTTCCAACTCTGAGTTAGAACCAGAAAAGGGTAGATGGATCATTAACACAGAACCCAGTGCCACCATTTCTACCACCAAGATCGAGCCGAGTGAACCTGATGAGCCAGAGGAGGGCGAGCTCCTCTTTCATTCACAGATGTGGGTGAAAGGAACTTTTTTGCACTTCATCATTGATATAGGTAGATAGAAGAACCTCATCTCAGTAGATGTCATCAACTGACTTACCCTACCGACAACGCTGCACTCGCATCCCTACACCATCAGATGGCTCTGTCAAGGAAGCGATCTTCACGTTAGCCAACAGTGTCGCCTGTCGTATGGCATCAAGCCATTTAAAGATGAGGTATTGTGTGATGTTGCTCCCCTTAAAGTTTGTGATGTTATTTTGGGCCAACCTTATTTATGGAAACATCATGTTGTATACGAGTCTATTCATCACAATGTTATTATTACTTTGAACAGGAAATTGTATAGGACACCCAAGGTAGTCCCACCTAGTGTTATTTCCTTGATCTCCGCGAAGAAATGCATGAAGGTCATTTCTTAGACTGGGAAGTTTGTATTCTCTGTGATTCACTCTCAGAGTGAGCGAAAGGTTGCAGCCATATCGATCTGATTCCCGATGCACTGCTACCCAATGGGCCAGTCTATCGCCTTTCTCTACTAAAAAATAAGGAGATCAAGCATAAGATCCAAGAAATGCCCCACAAGGGGCACATTCGACCCAGCTCATCACCTTGTGGAAGCCCAATCGTGCTAGTGCAGAAGAAAGACGGGACCTGGCGACTCTGCATTGATTATCGGGCCCTAAATAAAATCACAGTCAGGAACCGATGCCCGATTCCCTGAATCGATTGATCTGAATTCTGGCTACCATCAGGTCCCAATAGAGCAGACAAATGTATGGAAAAATATCTTCAAGTCAAAAGAAGGTCTTTTTGAATGGTTGGTCATGCCCTTTGGTTTGAAAAATTCCCCTACAAATTTCATGAAGATTATGGACGATATTGTGTGACATTTCACTAATTATTTTGTGGTGGTGTATCCGGATGACATCCTCATCTACAAAAAGACTTGGGTAGAACACTTGCAACATTTTTAGTAGGATTTTCACACTCTCTAGTAGCACAAGCTATATTCCAACTTGGGAAAATGTTCCTTTGGCATGGAAAGGGTCGAGTACCTAGGCTACACTATTGATTTGCATGGTGTGCATGTTGATCCAGCCAAGATCCAAGTCATATGTGACTAGCCAGCCCCAACCATGCTCACTGAGATTCAGAGATTCTTAGGCCTTGCCAATTTCTATTGCAAGTTCACTTTGGGATTCTCCCATATTGCATGGGCCCTCAGCCAAATAATCAGGGGTGGTGGTAAGGAAAAATTTGTGTGGGGCATGTCCCAACATAAAGCGTTCGATGATCTAAAGTAGTACTTGTGCTCAGCCTCAGTGCTTTCATTAATTGACCTGCAACAACCCTTTGAAATCGAGACAAATGCTTCAGACTATGTTGTGGGCGCAACCCTCACTCAACACGACCACCCTGTGGCCTATCATAGTGAGACACTATCATATGTCATATGTAAGTACCATACTTACGACAAATAAATGTACTCCATTGTAAAAGCCTACTAACAATGGAGGCATTACATTCTCGGGAAGGAGATAGTCATCCACATTGATCATAAGTCATTGCATTTCACGCAGACACAAGAAAAATTGTAGAATGATCGTCGTCATAAGTGGTCCACATATTTGCAGTAGTTCCACCTCAACATCAAGTATAAAACATGAAGTGACAACCAAGTCATTGATTTCCTCAGCCGACCTTCAGTCATGATACTCACCACAGTGCTAGACTCTTATGGCCATGATACCTCTTAATGGCCCCACCTCTATGAGACAAATCCTGACTTCGCCAACACCTAACAGATTTTGGACCCAAACATAGTTGTTACTGATGTCCATCTTCAGGATGGGTTGTTGTGCCATCTAGGCCACCTCTGCATTCCATCAAGCGAGTGAGCAAAGTTGATTTGGGAATCCCACTACAGTAGGGTTGTAGGACACTTCGGCATGGAAAATATAGTGGCAGTATTGCAACGACATTTCTACTAGTCGAAACTTCGACGGGATGTCAGCAATCATATCCGATCTTGCATTGTCTGCACTATTTCAAAACCAACCACTAAGAAACAAGGCCTATACACTCCTTTGCCTACTCCTAACAGGCCCTGGTAATCCATCTTAATGGACTACATGTCGGGCCTTCCGTCCACCAAGCGAGGAAATGACAGTGTCTTTGTGGTTGTCGATCACTTTTTCAAAACGGTGATTATGGTTGCCTGGAAGAAGAGCAACACAATGAAGGCCATTGCCAAGATCTTCTTTGAGCAAGTGTCGGTGCACTTTGGGATCCTACAAACCATTATCTCAAATCGGGATAGACGGTTCCTCAGTACATTCTGGTCGAGCCTTTGGTCATTGTTGGACACCAAGCTCAACAATTCCACTGCCTTCCACCCCCAAACAGATGGCCAAACTGACGTCGTCAACCAAATGATCGTGCACATCCTACACATGTACAATTCCAAGCACCCCACACCTGGGATGAGAGTATTCCCTATGTTCAGCACAACTACAACAAATTCATACATAGCTCAACTGACCACAACCAATTTTAGGAGGGGTTGGGATTTCAACCATTGGGTCCCATGGATGTTGCACCACCCCTTGTGAACACCCAAGAAGACTCGATGCATGCTCCAACTAAAGCTGACAAAGCCACCCATTTCATTGAGAGGATCCAGCACATCCACCAATAGGTTCAATATATTTTACATAAGTCCAATGCTAAGTACAAGCAACGCCATGATCAACACCAGGTGCCACACCAGTTTCAAGTGGGAGAAAAAGTTTGGTTGCACTTGTCGAAAGAATGCCCGACAAGGCCTTATCGGAAGCTTTATCCACTCCGATATGGATCGTACACTATGTTAGCACTAGAAGTCACCTTCAGATTGCATAGAAGGTAAGCCCAATACCCATCAGTTTATACAATAAATGTAAATGAGTTTTAGGTGGTCAAATGGAGAAGACTCAATGAAAATAACGTTCTAACTCATAAATATGGACTAGCATGCACAAGCAATCGAGGCCTGGAATCAACTTCAGCCAATCAGTTGGAGTAAGGATGAATAGAGGGAAGACTTTAGTGAGGAGAGTGTAGATGTCTGTCGTAGACATCATTTTTTCCAACAACCTAAGGAGGAAAATCTTCAAATACAAGATCCTCTTGGATTCAAAACTTCAGGAAACCGAAAGAACATGAATAACAACACTGCAATCAAGCATACATTACAATATAGTCAAAACAATCCATGTGAATCCTTCAATCATGGACACTTTAGTATCAAAGGAAAATATGATGAAAAAGAAGATGAATTTCATTAAAAAAGAAGTCTCAAATCCAAATACATAACCAGAGAACCAAAAGCTTCATCAAGAGTTTACAATACGGGATCACTACTCAACCATCGACCATAACAAAATATCATAACTACCTATATATATACTAAAAATGCTGCAACCATCAGGAATGTGATCGGACCCTTGCAGTCAAAGTTTCCAGTCGATGCCTACTTTGTCAGACTGTGCAAGCCTTCTCATGTTAGATGCGAGCTAGGCGTAGTTATGTGCTTTATAGGAAAATATGTCCATAATGGAATCTTTGGATTGACAACATGCCTTTACAGTCGCTCTCTGCATGTTTTCTATTTACGGGGTGAGACGAAGTCTCAATTGTCGCCCCCATCTTCAATAACTACCTTCGTCAGGGTCAGGATGAGCCCTGACACCCATGAATGCTTCAGACAGTGCCCGTGACTTCTAAGAGTCAATCCCGACAATTCAAGGCTCTACAGATCTTCTTCCATGACCAATACGAGTGTTGTAGGTGGTAGGTTGATAGCGTATTCACTTTAGACAATTTCGTAGAGCCATAGCACTACAGAATGTTTGTTTGATGATGTGGCGAGAGAAAAATGTGCTAAGGTGGGGTGATGTGGAGTGACAGTGGATCAGGTGTTGACATTTTAGAGGATGTGTCGGGAGGTGAGAGGCTGTATCGAGGATGGGGAGATGTGATAAGAAGGGAAAGGGTGAGTGGAGGACATGTTTGAGGATGCTTGAGTTGCGTAGACCTCAACGTCTTCATTCTTCCTGTGGAAATCATGGGAAAAATGCCACATGATTTACACCATAATGCTCCTGAGGATAAATCTCAGTCACTGCTTTATTCCTATGAAGCAGGTGGAAAATTCGTGCGAGGCTTTAAGAACTCCTTTTGCAGTTTCAGTGCCTTAGTGTTGGGTTGTGGAGTCACTTATAAAAACCAAAAACAAAAGAAAAATGATATTTATAATGACATGGGAAGCCACTCATGGCTTAAGTAAAAAAATTCTTCAGAAAATGCCCATTTATAGGGCTACCAAAAACTTCAACATCCTCTAAATCCTACAACTTGTACGTGTTATTTGAAAAAATGTCAGAAATTTTGAAGGGGCCGATCCATAAGGACTCAAATTTACCGTGCTTGCCTTTATCTTGCTTAGGTGCATCCCACTTGAGTACTAGATCTCCCAGCTGAAAATCCTCTTTGTTCACCTTCTTGTCAAAGGCCCGCTTGATCTTTTGTTGATGATCATATGCTTTGTCCAGTAGTTGCTCCCTCATCTGCTGCATTTCTACTAGCTGTTGTATTCTCCTAATCATATCATTTGGTTCTCCCTGGTAGTCTTGGAAGATTTTTTCCATAGGTAAGGCAAGCTGAGAAGGAAAAATGGCTTCAACTCCATATACAAGCTGGAAAGAAGAGATACCAAGAGATCTCTTTGTTTTCACTCTGTCATCCCATAAAGAAAATTTAAGCTTTGAATCCCATGCATTCTTGTTTTCCTCTAACAGTCTTTTGGTGATCTTAATAAGGCTCTTATTAGAGGACTCTGCTAGTCCATTCCCTTGGAGATAGTAAGGAGTAGAGTGAATCAATGTGATTCCAAACTATTCACAAAACTTAATCAATGGTTCAACCTTGAAAGTTGCAGCATTATCAGTGACAATTCTATTTGGACAACCAAATCTTGCCATAATATCTTCAAGAAAACCAATGATTATCTTGTGGGAAGCATTTCTTGTGGGGATAGACTCTATCCACTTAGTAAAGTGGCATGTGGCAGTCAATATCCACCTATGTTGACCACTTGAAGCAGGATTAATTTCCCCAATAAAATATAGGCCCTACTATTCAAAGGGTCCCGAAGCTACCACAGGCTTTAATGGCAAAGACTTGAGTTGTTTCTTTCCAGAGAATTTATGACACTTGACACAAGACCTGATCTTTTCACAGACATCAGTGAAGAGACTAGGCCAAAACTACCCATCCCTAAGAATCTTGTAGAATGTGGTTATCCAAAAGTGATGACCCCCACATAAACTCTCATGAAAATCATACATAATCTTTTGGGCTTCTTGTGGGTCTAGACACATCAAAATCACTCCTAAAGGGTCTTTCCAATATAAAAATTGATCAATCAGACAATATTTAATTGATTTGAGCTTCAAATCTCTTGCCTTTCTCTTTCCCATGCCATCAAGAGCCTGTAACTTCTGTAGGAAAAATATAATGTCTTTGTACCAAGTGCATCCTGCCAATGGGGGTGTGCCTTTAGGATCTTCATCAGGGAACTCAACTTGTTGATTCTCTGAACAATTGTTGATGGAATTGACCCCCAAGGCTTTATAATTAGATTCATCTAGCAACCTAGCTAAACCTTGACCTTTAACCAATTTGGTAGGCTTTAGTTCAAGATCAAATTCAAAGATTTTGGCAATCCACTTGCTCCTTCTTCTGTCTATGTTAGGCTGAATGAGGATCTCCTTTACATAGGTTAAAGGGACATATGCAATGAATTTTGAATGTAGCACATAAACTCTGAAATCTTTGAGAGCTTTAACCAAAGCATAGGTCTACTTTTCCATGATGTCATACTTTATTTCAGCATCTCTGAGTGCCCTACTGAAAAAGGAAATGGGTTGCTCTAACCCTTCGACATTTTTCTGCAATAAAACAACTACTACTATGTCAAATGAAGCAAAATAGAAAATCAGAAATTGGAGTAGTAAGGACTGATGAGCATGGGTGCTTCAGTCAAGGCCTTATTTATTTGGTCAAAATAGTTACGAGATTCATAAGTCCATTTGATTTCATTACTTTTCCTCAACATGGTTGTGATAAACTTTACCAACTCAACAAAATTTGAAACAAACCTTCTCAAAAAATTAATTTTCCCCAAGAACGACTGAACTTATTTCTTGGATCTAGGGAGTGGCAAATTTTGGATAGATTATACCCTTCTTGGATCAATCCTTACCTCCTCATCTGACACAATGTGCCCCAACAGTTTCCCCTCTTTCGTGGCAAATACTGACTTTTTTGGATTTAAAGAGAGACCAAACTTTCTGCATTTCAAAAAGACCCTTTTCAAATGGTCATGATGTTGTTCATTAGATTGTGAGAACATTTTTATGTCATCCAAATAGATTACCACAAACTTGTCTTGTTCCCCAATAAATGTTATGTCCATGGCTCGCTGAAAGGTTTCCCCTGCGTTCATCAGACCAAAGGGAATCTTAGCGTACATGAATGTTCCCTAAGGGGTAGTGAAGGTTGTATTCTCTCTTTCTTCAGGCAAGACAAAGATCTGATTTTATCCAGAAAATCCATCAATCATGGACATCCTAGATGCACATGTTACCCTCTGTAATATGTTCTCCATCTTTGGCAAGGGGTAATTGTCCTTCTTAGAGCTTTTGTTAAGGTTCATGAAATCGACACAAAGTCTGATTTCTCCATTCTTATTTCTCACTGGGACCAAGTTGGCCACCCATTCGGAATACCTCAGAGGGATGATAATCTGGGCATCTAAAATATTTTTCACCTCTTTCTCCATAATAGGCAACAACATAGGATTTATTTTTCTCAATTTCTGCCTAAATGGTTTGCCCCCTTCCTTCAATGGTATCTTATCCTCAATGATACTTATGTCATATGTTCTGAGATCTTCATATGTCCAGGCAAACACATCAGAAAATAATTTTAGCAGCTCTGCATATTCAGCCCTTTTCTCCCTTGACAAGTTGCTTGACAACTTGACAAATTTCGGGTCCTTCTCTATGCCAATATTGCACTTAATTATATCAACATCATTAGTTGAGCCTTTAAATTTTACTTCCACATCATTCCCATTAAAAATATTTCCAAAGGAACTAGTCCCTTTGGAATGTGGTTGGTAGGCAGTTAAACAATATGGTGATTAGCAATTTTATTTAAAAATACATCAGCATGAGGGTTACTTTCAGAATCATGATCTTGATCAATATGTAATGCAGAGAACTCATCAACGGTCTCAAGAATTTTTTTTATCTCAAGATCATCCTCAAAAACCTTCCAATGCTTGACATTGTCAGGTATAGAGGGTTTATATTTCATCTCTACATCATACTTGAGTTTAGGTGGCAGTGGGAGTTGGAAATGGCTTGCTAAAATAGCCAAAGAATCAGCCATGGTATTCTCCTCTCCTGGAATAAATGAAATGTTGAAAGCCAAGAAGAAACTGTCAACTAGGTCCCACAATTCGTTTATGTAAGCTTTGAGCCTAGGATGCTTAGCTTGGTAAATACTTCCGATCTGATGAAAAATTATCTCTGCATCACCAAAAACTGATAGCTCCTCAATTCCCATGTCCTTTGTTGCCCTTAAACCCAAAAAAAGATATTGATACTCTGCCATGTTGTTGGTAGCCTCAAATTATATCTTGTAAGACAAAGCTATAGTCTCTTGGCAAGGTGAAACAAAAACCACTCCATCACCAACACCCTCCTTAGAAGACGCTCCATCAAATAACATCTTCCAAACAGAGGTAGTTGGAGTAGGGGTTTCACAAAAAGCGATGGGTTGCTTTCTGATTTCAAGAGGAGTTTCAGGAGCATCAGTGAGTTGCAATATGTTGGATCCCAAATCAGTGTCAAGAGAAAAAATAGGATGGTTGGTGGGGTTTGTTTCATCACTAATGATGTAGGCCAACTGAATTTCCCTGTAAAGTCTCCTTTGTTCACCCTCGAACACAGGAATGGTGGCATATGAAAGGTCCATCTGCAAGGTTCCCCCTAGTCTCTTTATACAATATCTAGATAGGAGCATCCCGAACTTAGGGGGAACATCATCCACCATGATATCCATGACCACACTCTTCATTACCAGTTGGAACAAAGAAATGACCAGGTCTTTGATAACCCCAAGGCACTTTACCTTCCTGGAGTCGAAAGAATACAAGTCAGGGTAGGCTTTTGTAACCTCCAACCTGAGCTCTTCCGTGACAATCTTAGGCATAAGATTGTGAGATGCCCCTAAATCCATCAAGAAGTTATGAAACACTTTATCATGGATGTTCAATGAGGTTTAGAAAGGAGGGGATGAGTCGTCTTTATCTTCTACCAAAGGCCCTAATATGACAGTTGGCCTTTCATCTTGGAGGTTAACTAAGTCTATGGAGTGAGATGCAGGTTCAGGCTAAAAACATTTGATAGGCACCTTCTGAAATCCTCGTGCTTGACTAACTTTGAGAGAGGTACAAGGATTACAATCTTTTGAAACTCATGCTGAAATCTATAAGGGGAGGGAGGCTTCAAAATCTCCTTCACCTCTAGGATAGGACTTTTAACCACTGGTGGGGGGCTATATGCCTTCCTTTCTTTGTTTTTGCCTGCTATATCTCTAGCAGGTTTCTCAGCTCTAGCAGGTCGTTCAGGAGTGTTAGGCTTTCCTTCCTTCTTCTTGGATCGGAGGTTATATCTATTCGGATCATTACTAGTCTTTTCTCCTTTTCTTAGCTCATTCAGTTGATTACACATGAGGGCTTCTTCACATGAAGACTGAGTTAAATGAGGGGATGAAGAGGTATCTCCAAGGCAATGGATCTCAGGATCAAAATATCTTCCTCTCCATCTTCATCAGTAACCAGGTTATTTTGGAGAGGAGTTTGGATTTTCTGATCATCTCAGTCCCTGTTCCTCTAATCTCTCTGAAAGTTCTAAGGGGAATTAATTGGTCTCTTGAAACTACCCCTATTATCAACAATTTGGGGATTTTTGTAGCTCTGCTTTCCTTCCAATTCGAATCTTTCCATCCTAGCAGAAAGTGACTTTAGTAGTTTGGTTACTTCGTTCATTTGAGGGGGGGGGAATCAAAGGAACTAGAAGTTGAACCTTCAAACCTCCCTTTTCTTCTGTCTCTATCAACCTTGCTCGTGAGCTTATAAACTGCCAATATATTAGATTCTACTTCAATGGCTGCATCTTACATATGAGCCAAGGAGGTAGCCCTTCTTTCTCTTAGCAGGAGGTAGAAATCAGGGTCAAAAGCACTAGAATAATTTAGAGGTTTCTGTAGGCTTTATCTCAGTGGGAATTTTATGATACATTATATTA